>JAOEGS010007710.1:0-17070 GCA_025447755.1 Corythornis vintsioides
GCAGCTCCCTGCAGGCACTGGCAGGTGCTCTAAGGTCTCCTGGAGCTTCTCTTCTCCAGGCTGAACAACCCCAGCTCACTCAGCCTGGCCTCATAGGAGAAGTGAAACACCCCTTCCTAATAAAACAAAGATGCTTTGGTGTTTCAAACATTACACAGCTCTTGGAACAGTAGAACACAGCTCGTGTTGTCTGGGGAAACACAGCAATACAGTTTCTTTACTTTCCCTGCCAGGTGTAGCCTGCTGGAGAGATGGAGCTGAACCTCGGGGGCAAAAAGTAGCTGGAAAAGTAGCACACAAGTGGTGTCTGTGGCACGAGAGCCAAGCAGGGGGCAGCAGCAGGCCGGGGAGAGCTGGCAGCTCTGGCAGGTGCTGAGCTGGGCAGTAGCACCTGCTTTGGGTGCTGAGTCTCCTGTTTGGCAGAACCTGACCCCGTTAGCTGGGGCTGTGGTGGAAGGACAGAGCAGACAGAAGTTACCCAGAGGTGCTCTGGGGAAGTGCCAGGTGAGTTTCATCTGCTGCCTCTCGGGGGAAACCTCTTCTGCTCCCTGGGTGGGGCAGGAGGTGCTGGGCCCAGCTCAGAGGGGTTCTGGCTGCAGCCTCTGACCCAGAGGATGAGCTCTGCTCTCACCTGCCTGCCCCCTGTTCCCCTGGCCAGGTATGTCCAGCTTAGAGACCTGTCCCAGTCACTCTTACCCCAGAGTTGTTCCTTTTGATCCTGGCTCAGGCTGTGCAGTGTTTGTGCTGACCAGTGGCACCAACCCGTCCAGCCTTTCCCTGCATTTATCCCAGTAGCTCAGGATGAGCCCAGGGAGAGCTCAGGATGTCTGTGACCTGTACTGTGCTCATGACTGTGGCTCATCTCTGGGCCTTGAGGAGAGCAGCCTGTGACCAAAGCCCTCAGTGCTGTGGGGGTCCCTGTTCCCCCTGGCTGTGGGGAATGTGTCACCCTGTCCAGCTGCTCCTGGTGCCTTTTCTTGCTGCCCTGCCTCTGACAGACCCTGCTGGGACGTGCAGTGCTGCTCCTCTCACTGCCTGGCCAAGGCCTGGGAAGCTTGCCCTCTGCCAGGCAAGCTGCAGCAGCAGGGGAACACCTTCTGTTGGCAAAGCCTTCTGCTGGGGGTCTCTTTGCTCCACTGGAGGGAACCTTGGAGGTTGGTTTTGACCCTTCTAATCAGGCTCTGTAAAAGCAAATGAGGTGGAAATCAGTGAATGTACCTGGTCAGCCCCCAGGATGGAGGCTGGGCTGGGCCTGCTCTGGGCCAGGGCAGTGTAATGAACTGAATGAAACATTTCATTTCAAGAGGTAGAATGTGGAGATCTCTAGGCCTCCTTCTTTCTTAGAGCTCTTAAGAGTGAGTGGTTCCTGTAGTCTCAAATATTTCTCCTCAATATGCAGGACAAGAAAATGCATCAGTGGAGTAAGGAGCAATTTATTTGCCTTTTGGAAGCAGAAAAGGTACCAGGGAGCTACAGAAGAACCTCTCAGGAGGGTCTTGGCTTCAGTGTTCTTGGAAATAACTTGACAAGAGCTGTGTCAGTTCTCCCAGAATGTACACAGGGGGATGTCTCAGAAGGTGTCTCAGTTCCTGGAAGTCCAGAGATCACTCCTGAAGCTCTTGGTTCCCTCCTCCTCCCTATCTTCTACTCAGCAATAACGGGTTGGGGAAGGACCTTTGCAAGTTACTTGGTTTCTTGTGTCTGAAGATAAAAAAAGGAAATCTGCAGCAGAAACCTCCTGGTCTGTGGGTTAAAGGAGGCAGGGTGCAGGACCTTCCTGCTGGCTGTTACTGGGTAGTCTGGGGTGAGAGGTGAGGATCCCATGGGCACGCAGACAGGTCTGGGTCTGGGGTTCACCAGATGAGACAGGGTTCCCTGTGTAGAAAAGCCAGTAAATGCTAGACTGGGTGATGGCAGCTGAGGACATCCAGAGTGACCAGCCAGAGGTCAAATCTCTTCTTGCTGAGACACGAACAGGAGTGTTACTGAGCATGGATCTGCTTGGCAAAGCCAGTGACTGCTCTAGATGAGCTGCCCCCTTCTCCTGGGCTCTAACACCTCAACTCACTGTATGCTGAGGTTGGCCAAGGCTCTGAGCAGCCTGGGCTAGTTGAGGGTGTCCCTGCTCCCTGCAGGGGGCTGCACTAGATGGCCTTTGGAGCTCCCTTCCAGCCCTAACCATCCTATGATCCTATGTGGTTTGTATTTCAGGGGCATAATGAGCACTGTGGGACTAACCAGCCAGCCTGGGGTTGGGGAGAGGGGCCAGGTGGGAGATCAAGGGCTGGTGCTCTCCTGGTCCAGAGGAGAGATTCTTTTGCTGGTTTTTCTCTGCCCTCTTAACTGAAACTGGAGAGAAACTGGGAGGTTGGCCTCAGGGTAGGAAGTTCAGTCAGAAGGAGTTGGGCAACTGCAGTCTGTTATCTATGGCACAGGGGCTGGCTGGACTTCCCTTTCCTCTTGCAAGCTACAATGTGAGCAAGATCTGCCCTGTGTGGGCAGCTGAGCCCTACCACCCACAAGCAGGGAAGGGGCATCACCCCTGGGCCCACAGCAGCCCACAGGGTGCCTGGGTCCAGCAGAGCCTGAAGCTGCTCCAGAGGGGCTGAAACCTCCTCAGTGGTGTTTTCCAGAGCAGCCCCTGGCAGTGCCCCTGCAGCTGGGGGCTCCCCTGCCTTCGGCTCTGGGGATAACACCTGGAAAGGTGAAGCTCCCACAGCTCTGGCGCAAGATGTGAGTGCTGCTCCCCCCAGCTGGGCTCAGTGACTGGTACCATGGAATGGTTTGGGTTGGAGGGGACCTTAAAGATCATCCAGTTCTGTCTTTACCATGGGCAGGGACACTGACCACTAGATCAAGTTGCTTAGAGCCCCATCCAGCCTGGCCTTGAACACCCACAGGGTCAGGGCTTCCACAACTTCTCTGGGCAACCTATGCCAGGGCCTCATCACCCTCAGAGAGAACTCCTTCCTAATTCCCAATCTAAATCTACCCACTTGCAGTTTAAAACTCTTAACCCATATCCTATGAACACAAGCCCTTATAAAAAGTTCCTCTCCAGCTTTCCTGTAGCTCCCTTCAGGCACTGGCAGGTGCTCTAAGGTCTCCCTGGAGCTTCTCTTCTCCAGCCTGAGCAATCCCAACTCTCTCAGCCTGTCCTCACAGCAAAGGGGTTCCAGCCCTTGGATCATCTTCATGGTCCTGCTCTGGAGCTGCTCCAACAGGTTCTTGTGCTGGGGCCCCAAGAGCTGGATGCAGGGCTCCAGGTGGGTCTCAGGAGAGCCAAGCAGAGGCAGAATCCCCTCCCTCTCTGTGCTGGCTGGGCTTCAAACACACTTTGCTGGCTCATGTTGAGCTTCTTGTCAACCAGGCCTGCCCAGTCCTTCTCTGCAGGGCTGCTCTCAGTCCACCCATGGCCCAGATTGTACCCATTCTGGGCCACAACCCAGCCCAGCTGCTGGACCTTGCACTTGGCCTGTTGAATGTCATGAAGACTGGCCTGGGCCCACCTCTCCAGCCTGCCCAGGTGCCTCTGGCTGGATCCCTTCCCCCCACGTGTCAGCTGCACCACAGCCTGGTGCCACCAGCAAATCCCTGGGGTGCCTCAATCCCTCTACCCCGTCCTCACCACTCTGCTCTGGGATGGAGCTGAGCTACCTGCTCACTGCTGAGGAGCTTCCCTGTCACAGCAGCCAGAATGGACACGTACCTTGTGGCAATTGGATCTTTCCATGGCAGAGGGAGATCTTTGCCATCAAAACAGACTCTCCTGCACTACTGACCTCCCTGGGCAGCCACCTCATTCTTACTCTCCTTCTGGGATGTTCAGTTACCCTGCAGCAGGAGAGGAGTCCAGATGTAGCTCTAATATCCAGTACAAAGTCCCCTGTTTCACAGCCACTGCCAGATTCCCCCTGGAGCAAACAAGGATTTAACATGAAAATAACTGGTGGGATTTTTGTGTTGCCATCTTCTTGGGTCTGGTCAGATGCTGCTGTCAGGCCCCGTCTGGGCACATTTTTAGCAGCTTTTCTGGGTGGAACAGGTTTGTCAGGAGTGATTTTGGTGACACAGAGAGCAGCTGTAAAGGAAGGTAACTCAGGCAGACGTGCCACTGCAATCATTGCAGTTCAAATGTCAGAACTGCAATGTCTTGGGGAAGGATCTCTGCAGGTCTCTAGCCCAGTGTGGCTGGCACTGGTGCTGGGCAGGGTCAGCCCTGGCTTTAACTAGCCCAGAGGTAAGAGATGAGACCTTAGCCTCTGAGCTCCTGTCCCAGGGATGCACAACCCTGCTAGTGAAAACACCAGTGTCCCGCCTGACTGACCTGCACTCTGCTTTGTGGCTGTTGCCTCTCCTCACTCCTTTTTCCACTCCTGAGAAGAGTTTGCTCCTGTCTCTTTTCCACCTCCCTTCCAGCAGGTAGTGATGAGATGGTCCCTCAGCCTCTGGCCTATTCCAGCCCAGCTCCTTCCACAGGACAGACCCCAGGGCTCAAGCCTCGGTGCCCCTTCTCTGCCAGTGCCTCTCCAGTTTTCCACGGCCCTTTTGAGTTGCACACACTGCTCCTGGTGCAGTGTCACCAGTGCCAAGCAGAGGGGTAGCACTGTCCTCGTCCTGTGGGCCATGCTCCTGGCACAGCCCAGCTTTCCTTGCTCGCAAGAGCGAGCTGGAGAATTCTGTTGGGAAGGGCTGTCGTGAAACTGGTGCAGCTTTGCTGTTGGGTTGGGAAATCGGGGTATTTGCTGGGCAGGTCTCAGTGGGGGATTCCAGGGTGTGCAAACAGCCAGTTCCTCTGACAGTGCAGAACATTGACCTGCTCTGATGTGCTTCCAGCCTGCTCCTGTGCCCTGACCAGTTGTGACTGACAGGCTGTTCAGGGCTGTCTCAGAGACCTCACACTTTCTTCCTTGCAGAAACCAGAGCCAGCTCTTAAACAGCAAAGAAACAACATTTCCTTGTTAAAACCCCACGGTGAATAAAGGGAGCAGAAACACAAGTGATGTCTTGTTATGTGACTCAGGAGGATGTTATGCCCGTGACCCCAATGACACAGGACAGACCTAGGGAAATCCCATGTGAAACCTGAGCAGAGCAGCAGCAGAGCTGCTGTCCTGGGACTGCAGCAGCCAGGAGAGGGTCCCCCCGTGTCTCTCCACCCTTTCTTCCCAGGCTGAAGGAGCTCAAGAGCTGAGGGGGTTCTAATGCTGCAAAGAGGGCAAGGAAATGAGCTGCCACAGCCTGGGCTGCTCTGGCTGATGATGGCTTCACATACAGGGGCTGTGAGCTGCAGATCTGTGCTGCTCTGACGGCTCCGCAACAGCATCTCCACCTGCAGCAGCAGCGCTCCCACCGCAACCTGCTGCTGCGCCGGGCCCGTTGCCTGCCAGGAGACGAGAAGCCCAGAGGAGAGACCTGCCAAGGCTGCTTCTGTGGCCGCTGCCCGGCCGGCTCTGCCCCGCCCTGGAGCTGCAGGGCAGTCACCCCGGCCCGGGGGAGCAGGACGGGTCACCCTGGCCAGGTGCCGCGGTTCCCCCGGGGCCGCCTGCCCGAGGAGAGACGGCAGAAGCGGGTGTCGAGCTCGGGGCGCAGCCGGGGCAGGTCCGAGCCGTGCCAAGAGGGAAGTGAGTCACTCACCTGAGTGCACAGCACCCTCCTCCCCAGCCTGCTCCCAGAAACGCCGACAGCTCGGCCCGGCCGGCGGCTCCGCTGGCAGCCCGGCCCCGACAGCCTGCGGCTCGGGGGCTCCGAGGTAAGAGGCTCCTCTCCTGCTTCTCTCCCAGCCTGAGCTCCCTGCCTGAGCTCCCCGGGCCCCTTCTGTGTCTGGGTGTCTTGGGCCATGGGCTGGCTGCGTGTCCCCCCGGGTCACTGAGCCATGGCGTCCCAGATTGCTCCAGGGGCTTCAGAGCCGCCCGTGGCCCCCGAGACGGGTGTGCGGGGGCTGCGTGACCGCCCACCGGGGACGACGTGTGCCACGGGGACTGTGCCACGGGGACTGTGTCACGGTGCCGAGCTGTGCCACTGTGCCACGGGGACTGTGTCACGGTGCCGAGCTGTGCCACTGTGCCACGGGGACTGTGCCACGGGGACTTGTGCCACGGTGCCGAGCCGTGCCACGGTACCGAGATGTGTCACGGGGACTGTGCCACGACTGTGTCACGATGACTGTGCCACGATGACTGTGTCACGATGAGTGTGTCACGATGCGTGTGTCACGATGCGTGTGTGACGATGCCAAGCCAGACAAGCGCTGCTGTTGCCGCTGTGGCCGTGGGGCCGTAGGTCCTGCCCCAAGCGGGGTGCCAAGGATCACCCCGGATTTGCCTCAGCTTTTCAAGGTGAGGACCCTGCCGTGGATGTACCTGCTTCAAGAATGAGGAGGCAACGCCTGGAGCCTCTTGAGGAGGCCGAGTCCATCATCTGCTGCCGCACAGCCCGCGTCCTTGCCGTGCCAGGCTGGGGCAGGGCACCGGGGCAGATGCCACCCCCGGCCGAGGGCAGGTCCCTCTGTTGGGGGTCACGACAGAGCTCCGGCAGCCAGAGGCTGCAGCACAGACCTGCCGCTGAGCCCTCGGAGCTCACTCCTCTGCCCGTTGTGCCAGGCTCTGCCCAGAGCTGCCCCGTCACCCGCTGCTGGCCCTGGGCTAGCCCAGCGGCACCGGAGCCCGTGGCACCGCAGCCAGTGGCACAGCCTGTGTCCTGCTTTGGAGCCTTCCAGTGGCTACCGGGAAGTGTCGCTGCCCCAGGAGGGGCTCTTGGCAGCTGGGGGGGATGTATTTATTTCCCTGCCAAGCAACCCGAGCTCCAGGGCACATTCCTGCAGAGGTGGTAGGAAGGTGAGGACACGTTGTGCTCTGAAATGCTGGTGCGGGAAAGCTACGGAGTTTATTTAGCATTTCTTTCCTGCAACAAGCAGAAGGAAATTGTGTGGAGGGTGTGAGATGAGCAGTGGAAACTCACAGGCGGTCACGCCTGGGGTCGGATCATCAGTTGCTCAGGCTCAAAAGGAACTTCATGTCCTTTCAAAGACCTGACCTGGCACCTGAGAACACATCCTGGTGACTGGGGCTGGCTGGGGTCACGCTCACCTCTGTGCCAGTCCTGCACAGCGTGTGCACCCACAGCTGAGCTGGTGCCAGCAGCTGGAGCTTTCACCAGCTCTGAGTTGGTGTTCCAGCTCGGCCTGGGTCACTGCTCCGGTCACTGGATGGGGCAGTTGTCTGTGCCCACAGAGCCTGCTGGATAAAAGCTGCTCCTCTGGCTGCACCCCACGGACAGCTCTTCTCCACCGAGAGTGTGGGTTTGCTCTTGGGAGACATCTCTGGATATTTGCGTATAGTGCTGTATTTTCAAAACCAAGAGATTTTCTGACACCTGCAAAATGTAGCTGTGGTCATCAAAAGCAGGGATGTTGCTTCCACCTCTGTGTCTCTGTGTCCTTCACCACTGAACTCACAGGGGTTTGATGGTTTGATCCCCACTAAAGATCTTTTTGCCTGAACCTCAGTGACAGTGTGTTCTCCACCAGCAGCAGAGCCAGCGCAGGGCTGAGCACAGGAAGGATGAGAATTTCTGGTGAGAGCTCCTCCCTGGCTCTAAACCTCTCGAGCTTTAATTTCCTCTAAGACTTGGCTGCAGCAGGACAGCAAGTTTTGTTTGGCCATTGCCACAGCCTTGGAAGTGCTCCCTTCGCTCCGAGACCAGACATCCTCACTGGCTGCTCTTCCAAAGGCCTGGACTGGCTGCCAGCTAACCTCATTAGCATGCTTTTATTTGGGGTTTAATTTAATCTCCCAGAAGCAGCCTTTTGGGTATAACTCATCCTCTGTCTGCTCCATGAAGGGTCAGGTTCCTCAGTTCTCTCTACAGTGGCTGATGGGGAAGAGGGAGGTGGAGGGAAGGAGTCTGCTGTGGTCTCTACCCCAGCACAGCAGGAGCCTCAGCTTACACCTCGGGTCACGCTGACAGAGTGTAGCCTGGCAGAGACAGAGACTGGCTGATTCCTGGTCTCCTGCTCCACACAGCCAGGGTGGGGCAGGGTCTCCCCCCTCCTGTGGTGCTGTCACCACGGGGCTCCCTGGCACTGTGGAAGTTTGGGTGCCACCCACAACAGGTGGCTTCTAAGCCCCTTGGACCCCCCTGTGCTGTGGCTGTGGGGAACAAGGGTGATCTCACAGCTGCTCAGGGGGTGTTCAGGGGTGGCACCACCAGCTGTGGGCTCCGTGCACCTCTGGGTGTTTTGGAGCTTCGGCCACAGGACATTTGTGTGGCAGTTTGCTGAGCTCTGGCACAACGCCCTGCCAGGCTGGGAGCTCTGCTGGGGCTGCTGGTGCCTGCCAGGCTCTCAGGTGCACACTCTGCCTCTGCCCACCCCAGGGCATCACACTGAGGTGCACAGCAGGTGCTCCCCTCTAGTGGCCCTGGGAATGGCCGTCTGCAGCTCAGGAGAAGAACCAGGGAAGAGCTGAACAAGGCAGAGAGGTGCAGCTCAGTGCTGGGGCATGGGCAGAGCATGGGTCATGGCATCTTGCCACTGCCCCGAGACACCCGAGGCCAGGCAAGCTGTGCCCTGTCAGAGCAGGGTGGCTGCCATCCACCTTGTGTCTGCCAGTGCTCTGTCTCCCTGGCTGATGAGGAGGTTGTGATGTCCTGATTTGAAGCCAAGGCTCACCAGCCCACCAGCAAAACCATGACTTGGAGGTGTCTCGAGCTCCATGCCAGCTCTTGGAGAAGCTTGGCCCAGGGGACACAACCCAAGACATGACACCACAGCACGGGGGTCTCTGGTGCTCTTCACAGCATGAGCCAGCTCAGGGCCTCCATGGGCTGGTTGCTGTAGGTGGCATTTCATGAGAAGAGCCAAGAGAGCAGCCATGTGAGCTGGCCTCTTCGCTTCCACACGGGCCTGTGCTGAGGTCAGCAGCCTTGTTGCAGGCTCAGGCACCTCTTGGTGCTGGCAATAGAAGCTGTGGCTCCACTCCTGTGTGTTTCTCACTGAACCCAGGCACCAGGCTTGGTGTTTCAGTCCCTGTGGGTGTTTGCAGGTGTGAGCTCTGGGCAGGTTTGTGTTCCTTGTGTGCAGGTGCAGGAGCAGTGTCTGCAGGGAGGGTAGGTTAACCATCAGCATGGGATTTATTTAGCTGGGACCATGACAAGCTTTGCTTGTCACTGCTGTCTCCCTGAGCACCCCACCAGCTGGCATCACTGAGATGAGTGGTCTTCAGGCTGCCACAAATAACAGTGGGCATGATGTGAAGGTGGATGGGCCAGGTGAAGACCTGCCATGTGGTGTCTCAGTGTCTGCTGAAGGTCCCTGAGGTAAAAGGAGTCTTGGGATGGCTGGATTCCTGTTCTGATATCTTCAACACACGTATGAAGGAGTGTCTTCTAGGAAATGAGACTGTCCATTGGATATATGAGTTTCCTAAAACTTCCTTTTCTTGAAGTTAAGTGGAAGTTCTTCTGGTTTCTGCCATTCATCTCCTTGGAAGAAGGGTGCTCCAATGCTGTCTAATCCCAGATCTGGCCATGGACAGAGTGCATTCCTGTTCTGCCTTCAGAGGAAATTCCCAACTTTGTCCTCTTTCAGGATCACCAGAAGCAGAGATACTTTGAGGAAACATCTTTCAGGACTTTCCAGCTCATTGCTGTGGTTGGTTGCCTTTCCTCCACGGCTTATTTTATTTCTCATTTCCTTTAAGCTGATGTCACACATTTCCTCTTCTCTAGTGACTCTGCAATCATGCTGCAGTTGCTCCCTCTCTGGTGTGCTGTTCTTGAGAGCTGCCTGTGTGGAGATCTTCCAGCCCCAGGTCAGTAACACTTGGAAGAAGACGGAGCATCCTCAGTGAGACACCCGTCACTGCTCTGAAGCTGAAGATGGACATACTGTGCTGAATCCTTCCGACAGTGGTAAGCTGAAAATATACTTTATTCTACTCTTCCTTCTGGAACAGACTGTTGTTGATGGCATAGTTTGCATTAGCTTGGACTTTGCACCCTGCAACCATGAGCAGAAGATCCTTTGGGAAAACCCAGCCCATGGGAGAGAGCTCATGCTGGGAGCAGAGTCCACAGTTGTCCTGGCCATGCTCTGCTGAGCAGCCAGTTACTCCCACCTCTAGTTCTGCCTGCCTGGGGACCCCAGCATCTGCTACACGGCCTCCCAAGCTGAGAGCTGCCAATCCTTCCAGCTGGTGCACGTCCCTGCCAGCCACTTGGGTCACTGGCAGGTGTGCTCGTGGCAAAGTAGCGGCCTGGGCTGTGGGGAATCTGCACAGCCTGATGCACCAGAGAACAGCACCTACGCTCACCAGCCCACACCCAGACCACTGTGCCCCTTCCTCCCTTCTCCTGGCATGGAGAACATTTGTGTGTTTCATACAAAGGGGAACTGTTTCAGCAGGAGAGGCTGCGTGAGGTCCCCCAGAGATGCTCCAGAGCCTACAGCTTAGGACTTCTTAAAAGTATATGGGAGATGTGAGCTCAAGTTCCTCAAGCTGAAGAGGGAAGTGGGTACTGAAGAAATTTAGTGGGCACTGCTGCCATGCTCTCTTCTAGCTGCATCTTGTAGAATATCTGGCTTGACAAGCGAGCAGGGAAAAACAACTCTTAGCATTCCCCAAAGGACCTTGGAGTTGGCACTGCACAGCCTACTAATGCAGATGAGCTCTACTAAGTGCTGCTGGAGCCAGGGGATGGCACTGCCATCTCCCACTGCCCACCTTTGCCAATGATTTCTAGCAGAGTGATGAGTGTAGAGCACGTCTTTGCATTCATCTCTTCAGCTCAGACCACAGGCCCTCAGCTCAAACCCATCTTCTGTTCAAGCTTTTGCAGTGCAGGGAGGTGTGCAGGTCTGCTCTCCTTCCCACCCTGTCTGCCAAATCTGCCAGCTGATGGGCAGCCCTGGAGACACCACCAGGAAAGTTCAACAGAGCTCCTGGGCAAAGTTTGGATGCCATCATGCCCATGGACAGCAGCAGAGATGGGTTAGATGGAGAGTGCCTGGCAGCATAGACTAAAGGGACTCAGTGAATAACAGTGGTGCCTGGGCACTGACCATGGACACTTCTTGTGGGTTCTGTTAGTGAGATGCATCACCTCCCCCCCCACTCTTGCTGTGTTCAGGTCTGGTGCCACAGAAGTAGCACACCTTTGATTGCAGAGATTCCAGCCCCAAGTACCACAACTGTTTGCTGAAGCTGGCAGTCAGAACTGTGTTTCCAATGCAGATTTGATAAAAACAAAAACCTAGTTCTCTAATTATCTTAGGGAATTAATAGTTCTCCTTTTGGTTGATTTTTGTTTGTTTGTTTGTTTTTCTAACATCAGAGCAGTAGATCAAACACAAAGCTCCCCGCTAGTTTCCCTTGCCCCTGCACAGCTTCACCCCCTTCCCTGGCTGTGTCTGCTACGTGCCCTCCAAGCTGAGAGCTGCAAACCCTTCCAGCTGGTGCCTGTCCCCACCAGAGCTGGTTCTTCGTGGGGGGAAAGCTGGGCTCACATACAGGCATTTATTTAAGGCTATGTTGTGACAATTACCACTTTTCAGACATAGATGAGAGTGTGGAAACAGATCCATGAGATGACCAGTAAAATTGGCCTTGGGTCCCTCATGAACCAAAGGCTGAAGAGGGAACAGAGCACGGGCCCCTGCCTGCTCTGGGACCTCTCCTCAGGGCGGCAGGGAGAGACATATTACACCTCAGGGATGTGCAGACCTCTGTGGCCAGACCCCAGGGTATGATAGCCTTGACCATCCTTACCTCCTGGCTACCATCACCTGAAGCAGCTGCTGCCCTTTGGAGACTGGTGGGTTTTCAGCAGGGTGGCAGAGATTAGGTGAAAGAGGACAGGTTTGTGTCCCCTGGCCAGCTGCCAGTACTTCCACAGCTACTTGTTGATTCACGTGAAACACACCTGAAAGATTGGGTTTCAGGACACTCCAGTGCCAGTGCTGCCCAGTCCTCAGCAGTCTGTGAAGGTCCAAGGAGCAGTTGTGCTATTGTCAAGTCCTCAGGGGACCTGTGAGGGGTGAGGAGCCACAGGCACAGGGAGATGTCAACTGCCTTCCTCTCCTAACAGCTGAGAGGAGCACCAAGGGATTCCTAACCGGGAAATGTGTTGGTTTGCTGGAGAAAAGGAGAGCTCTCTTCAGTTCCAGCTGACGCCCCTGTTTGCACTGGACACTGCCAGTGTGGAAAGGAGGAACCAGCAGCACAGGGGCACAAAATGAGACTCGACCCAGAGAAAGCTGCTGGGAGAGATCCAGAAAGCTTCGAGGCAGGAGGGAGCATTCTCAGGCAGCAGTGCTTAGGGGCAAATGCTGGTTGTCTGTGGGGCTGGCAGAGCTGAGGTAAGTGTTGGGTTGTCTGTGGGGCTGGCAGAGCTGAGGTGTTTCAGTGTTGGGTTGTCTGTGGGGCTGGCAGAGCTGAAGTGTTTCACAGTGTTGGGTTGTCTGTGGGGCTGGCAGAGCTGAGGTGTTTCACAGTGTGCAGCACCCAGAGTTCCCATCACAGCTTGCACGGGAAGGTCAGGCTCTGTGGCTGGTGGTGCAGGCTCCTCACCATGTTCTGCAAACAAGGCTCAAGCCCAGCACATTTACCATCAGCCAGCTACCTTGTGCCCTTGCTGGTGGCTCTCAAATGGCTCTCAAACCTTCAGTAGTCATCTTCCCATGAAGGAAGGAGAAAACCAAGCAGATCTGCCAGATCAAGTCAAGAGGGGGTGAGTGCCTGCCCAGTGGCAGCCAGAGAGCTGGCACTGCAGCCAAGAATGGGCACATGCATCCTCTGGATGGTAAAAACAGCAGGTTGAAGCATACAAGGGATTGGACTGGATCCCTGTACATCTGAAACAAGAACATGTATGGTACAGATGATGCAGGAATTTGGTATGTCCAAACTATATGAAGATCTGAAAAAATACTAACTGAGGTGGGGACTGGTAATATTAAAAAGCTGAAGGCATCTCTTCAGAGCCAGCAGCCCCACCAGCAGCAAAGTACAGAACTGCTGCTGCTGCCACCCACATTCGGTGCAGGAATGGGTGGGGGAGAGATAAAAAGGGAGCCAGACTGGTGACACAAACTCAGAATGATAGACAACAGACAGGATTTTAAGAGAGATAAACTGTAGTTAAAATAAGAAATGCACCACCAAACATCGCCATCTAGGATTAGTGAATCATCTTTTACATCACTCACCAAGAAAGTTGAGAGGTCTGGCAGCCTGTGAAATGACTGTGAGAGCCTCCAGAGATAATTGGGTAAGCAGGAAAGTGTCAGAAGAAAACAAATAGAGGGCAGCTCTGGAAATGTCACTCACGAGACATTTTACCAGATAGTGTTTCACTTCTGGAATTTCTAGGTGAAAATAAATGTTAGAAAGCATTAGAAACCACAGGGGGGGAAAAAAATAGCCAGACCCAGAAAATTTGTTTGCTTATAGTAAAAGATTACATAGTTTGTGGCAGATTATTTTACCTAAGAACCCTCAAGCAGAAAAGTCTTCTGAGGCTGGAGATTAGTGATCTGAGATCTGCACTGCAGCCAGCAATGCTAGATGAAGACACAAAGGCTACTGTGGTGTGGAAGTGGGATCAAAGAGCTGTCCAAGGGCACAGGGCAGGTGTCTGTTGCTGCAAACTCCTGCAGTCACAAACAGCTGAAGATGAAGGGGGGGTTTGTCTTAGCAATGGCACCACAGCTATCAGCTCATTTTATACTTTCTATTTTTAGGCAAGAAGAAAAGCTACAGTAGAAAACTCTTCAGACGAGCCCACTCAGCACCATGTCTCGGAAGGGTGAAGCTGGTGCTGCAGGTAGTGCTGATTCCTACATTTCATGCAACATAGACTCTGAGTTTCGCTACAGCCTCTTCACTGTTTTCTTCAGCATCGTTTTCATTCTGGGCTTTGTTGCCAACTGCTATGTACTTTGGATTTTCAGCCGTTTTTACCCCACCAAGAAACTCAATGAGATCAAGATATTCATGGTGAACCTGACAGTAGCTGACCTGCTCTTCCTGGTTACAATGCCCATGTGGATTGTTTACTATCACCACCATGGGGACTGGGTCATGCCCGAGTTCCTCTGCAGCCTGACTGGCTGTTTATACTTCGTTAACACCTACTCTTCTGTTGCCTTCCTGATGGTCATCACATACAACCGTTACCAAGCTGTGACTAATCCCATTAAAGCTGCTCAGTTTACCACCCAGAGAAGGGGCATCTACTTCTCAGCAGCTATATGGATCATCACAGTGGGCAGCTCCTTGTATTACCTTTTTGACAACAACGTCAACCGGGTGGAGATCGGTTCGAGGAACTTCACGCGGTGCTTTGAGAACTACAACTCCTCTGACAGTGTCTCAGCTGTCCTTGCCATTCACATCATCATCTGCATCCTCTTCTACATCATTTTCCTTTGCATACTAGGCTGGAACATCGTCATCATCAGGACCCTGTTCTCCAAACCGGTGCACCCCCGGAGGAGTGCTCACGTCAAGCAGAGGGCTCTCTGGATGGTTTGCACAGTGCTGGCCGTGTTCATCATAAGCTTTGTGCCTCACCACATAGTGCACCTGCCCTGGACCCTGACTGTTCTGGAGCAGTGGAGGAAGGAGGACTGTCGCTTGCGCCAGCAACTCAACGATGCTCATCAGGTGACCATGTGCCTCTTGAGTACAAACTGCGTGTTGGACCCAATCATCTACTGCTTCCTCACCAAGAAGTTCCAGAAGCACCTTTCAGAAAACCTGAAGAGCATGAAAGGGAGTCGCAAGTGCTCCAGGCACACCACGGACACGGTGATTGAAGGCACCGTTCACCAAGAAGATGCCATTAAGATCTAGTTCAGCCCTGTTCTGATTGCAGGCTCAGATGTGTGAATTAGTCACTCATCTTTGCTCAAGACAAGACACTGGAGGACACGATAGAGGATAGATATCACATTTCCTTTTTCCCATTTGACGGAAGAGTGCACACTCATTTCTTCTATCACGTGCAACTAGTAGAACTGGAACCTGTAGTAATCTGGTAGAAAGAACCTTCAGTCTGGACTATCAGCTCACGAGCACTGAGAACAGCTCAGACAATCTGCTTTTATGTGAAAGAAATATAATTGAGGCTCTGCAGTGAGCAGCTAGAAGCTAAGTGCACTGAAATGATCCAATGTGGCAGCCCAAATAGCACTGTCCCTAGCCCTCTGCCTGCCCAGCTCCCAAGAAGAATATGTTATCAGGGCTGTAAGAGACTTCTACAAGATGCAGAAGAACAGACTGAGCTGCTGGTATCAAGTGACTTTCCTAGGCAGCTTGCGTGGTTCTGTGAAGAGTCTGAGCTGAAGAAGCTCCTGAGTGGCTAGAATGGATGGAGTCCAAGGGGTTCCTCAAATGCCATCAAGGAAGATATCTGCACCTCTGATCCCTTCTTACCTTCTCGCGTGGTCTGCTGGGGTCCACTCTTGTCAGCAGTTTGGGAGTAGCTGTGAGGAACTTCTGCCTTTGCTCCCAGCTCCTGAGTCACTCATGTCACTGGACTAGTAGGCAAGAGAAGGAAGAGAAGTTGGTAGTGCCTCAGGCCCCATCCCCAGACCAGCATTATGCCAAAGGGGTCTGTTGTCTGCCCTGCTGTCTTGTATGACAGCAGAACTGGCAAACCTCTTGCGTTCGCTTCACTAATTTTTGGCTGACTGCATCAGTCTGAGGAAACCCAGTCTCAGGAGGTTCTTGTCAGCATGGGCATTAAGGAAAAAAAACCCAAAGCTTAAAATGCTTCAGTATCGTTGTTCTTATTTATTTAAACCAGGGCTGTAGAAGCTGCACATGATTCCTTCCTGATGATGAAGTGAGGCTGGCTGGTTCTCATATACCAACCCAAGTGAAGCATTAGGTACAACCATGACACTATGCCAGTGCTGCAGGTACAGCCATGGCACTGTGGCACTGTCCCAGCTGCAGGCACAGCCATGGCACTGTGGCACTGTCCCAGCTGCAGGCACAGCCATGGCACTGTGGCACTGTCCCAGCTTTGCAGGTACACCTGTGGCACTGTGGCACTGTCCCAGCTCTGCAGGCACAACCATGGCACTGTGGCACTGTCCCAGCTGCAGGCACAGCCGTGGCACCGTGGCACTGTCCCAGCTGCAGGCACAACCATGGCACTGTGGCACTGTCCCAGCTGCAGGCACAACCATGGCACTGTGGCACTGTCCCAGCTGCAGGCACAGCCATGGCACTGTGGCACTGTCCCAGCTGCAGGCACAACCATGGCACTGTGGCACTGTCCCAGCTCTGCAGGTACACCTGTGGCACTGTGGCACTGTCCATGGCACTGTGGCATTGTGCCAGTGCTGCAGGCACAGCTGGCAGTGGAATGCCCGTGAGTCACCCAGAGCTGGGGCCAGGGCAGGGCTCAGGGCAGGGCTCTTCCCCAGCACTGCCGAGTTCTTTTACAGTCACAAGACACTGCAGGTTCCTTTTCTGGCCCGAGTTGCTCAATCCAGCACAGGAAGCTGGGCAGGGAGGGGAAATCACTTGTTTTCACAACAGTTTTTGTTCCTTAAACTCGACAGGAGATCTGGCTGGTGATGGGAAAAGTGAATGTGAGCGGTGACACCCGTTACTATGATGCAAGGACAGCAGCCTTCTCACACCCACCCCTGACCGGGAAAGAGAGGCTGCAGACTGTCAGAGGATAGCAGCAGAGTTTCCATCAGGCTGCCTGTGCTCAGGGGAGATACTGCAGGGCTTTCAGATGGGTCTCCTGAACTTCCTCAGGCAGATTTGCTACTGACTCTTGTGAAGGAAAGACCTGAGTCTTTGCTATTTCAAATGCCACCTGCCAGAGCCAGCCATGCACTGCATCCCACAGCCAGCCATGCACTGCATCCCACAGCCAGCCATGCACTGCATCCCAGAGCCAGCCATGCACTGCATCCCAGAGCCAGCCATGCACTGCATCCCACAGCCAGCCATGCACTGCATCCCACAGCCAGCCATGCACTGCATCCCACAGCCAGCCATGCACTGCATCCCACAGCCAGCCATGCACTGCATCCCACAGCCA
>JAOEGS010007714.1:0-54004 GCA_025447755.1 Corythornis vintsioides
GTAAATGAGAGAATCATCCTGAAAACCTAGAAAAATGTTCTGCCAAACATTGAAATAAATAAACATTAGTTTCTACATCTTGGCAGAAGAAATAACCACTATGTATTCAAAATGTATAATCACTGACTAGATAGCAGTTTAGCAGGATAGATCTTCAGGTTTTAAAAGATTATAAACTTAACAAGAGTCAACAGTGTTAGCCATTATGAAAAACTATACCAGGAGGTATTAAACAGAGCCTGCAAATGATGCAGCACAACACTTTCCACTCAGCATTGGTAAGACTGCACATATGAAAGATTCGGACCAACTGGACACTAGGGGAGAGCAGTAAAAGAAGATGTGATCTTCTGAGATATTTTGTCTAACAAAGAGAGGACAGTGTTGATACGTAACAGATTTTAAGTGATGAAAAGCTGAAGAATTCTTCAGTTCAATGGTGTCAAGACTTTGGAATCAATTACCCAGAGATGTTGTGGCTGCCTCATCCCTGGAGGTGTTCAAGGCCAGGTTGGACAGAGCCTTGAGTAGCCTGGTCTAGTTGAGAGGGTCCCTGCCCATGACAGGGAGGTTGGATTAGATGATCTCCAAGGTCCCTTCCAACCTAGGCCATTCTATGATTCTATGATATAGACTATTTTTTTTCTATATATGTATTTAAAAACGTAAGTTTTTTCACTGTACAACTCACAGGGATGCAGAATACTGACAATTCCAGTTGGAAAATGAATTTCAAACTCCACCTCTGTTCTGTCACCCACACAGTTTAAACCTCAGGTAGTCTCACTGAGGCTCCCCCAGCCACCAGCAACTGGTGGTATAACCACATTTGTATTTCCTTACTGGTTGAACTCTTTTAGAAGGACCATTCCCCTGACTCTTTAGATGCATTTAACCATACCCAAGGAAATGTTGTTCCACACTTCATCACTCTAACAATACTAAAATTAAATGGATCCCACCAGACAGAGAACAGCACACAAGATGGAATGGGGAGGGGGGAACAGCATTACTCATACTTACTCCTTCAGCTATTTCAAAGAGTGGAACTGGTTTGCTTTTACAGCTTGAAACAACTATTTTATCACCAGCAGCAGAAGCAGTGGCCAGGTATTTATCTTAGTCACAAGTTATGGACCATAATTGCATTACACTGGTGATTAATAAAAGCAACAGTGAGTTTGCTGCACAGAAGACAGATTGTCTCAAGGGTCTAAAGCACTGCACCTTGAAGAGACCTAGAAATAAAAACATAAGGCTATTTTCCAAGCTTTCATTAAGCTCTTGCATGAACTACAGCCCTTTCTTTCCAACAGAGAAAAGGCAGAGCAATTTCTTTTGGAGAGGAGAAATACCTGGCAGATATTATTTAAGAGCTCTTTACTGCTAAGGCAGCTTAATACAGCCTACAATTTTCCTTCCCCACCACTCAAGTAAGAGCCTCATTTATCACTAGAGCTCAAAGGAATGGCTGTTGCTGGTAGACTGAGGATTGGAAGAAATCCTGTTCATGGCAAACGGTAAACTACTTCACCATATAGTTCCTAGACTACAAGGAACATTTGTTAATTTGCCTCCCTTATATATAATATTTATGCTTCAACTCCCCTGCAAACTCCATACAACTTCATTTGTTCTCCAATGGCTTTTTCCTCATACATCTCCAATTTGCAAACCAAGAGGACATTCAGAACTTGGAGGAATTGTTCCATGCCACCATCCTTACAAACAAACAACACTTGAACACAACCACATTTTCTTCACAGTAATACACCAATCTTTTTGTGCAAGACTTCACAACTGACGCCATCAGCCCCATGATTTACAGACAATTTTGTTTAAAAAAAAAACCAAAATAAAACATAAAAAAAAACACTGAAGTTTTACAGAACATCCCCAAAGCCATGGCTGAAACTCTAAAGGATACTGTTGCTGGCCCAGCACAGGGAGTTGACTGGATGGGTGGGTGTATGGGGGTTGAACTGCTCCACCACAGTCAGAGATGAGGAATCCCATATTTTAACATCATCTCCTGCTGAAGCAAAAATCAGGCTTTCTTGCATGGCTGCACCTGTTTTGGTGAAAAAGAATTGAGAAATTTAAATATATACATAAGTAAAATACATAAAGTACATTAAGAAATATATACAACAGGTCACTTTACAAGTCAAAAATAATTTATTCTATGCCATTTCATAATAACTGGGATTTTTTTTTGAGCTCTACAAATAGTACTGTTGAGCTGAATGTACTACTGAAAGCTGCAGACACTGCACACATTTTCCTTGCAGGAAAGGGTTGCCTTTCATTCCATAAAGGGAAATCCATCCCTTCTATGGCACCAGGAAACTAGAAGCATGTTTATATCTGCACAGCTGCCTGCCACGAAGCCGTGGGCACTGCTAGGACCTGTTTCCCACCAGTAGATGGAGATACACAAACTAGAATCAACCCGACTCTTGCTGCAAGTTTGGCCCTAAATGACTCGAGTCAGTGCTCAACTCTCTACCCGAAAGGAGACATCGGAGAATCCTTTAACAACTAAACCTTTAACAGTAGAACACGAGTGACAACAAAACACATTGCAACGCCGCTTACACATGAAAAATCAAAATGATCACGATCAACAACTCTTTGTTTTGACTGACACCGCTTTTAAGACGTAAATCCAGGCTGATCGATTCCAGGTGTGCTTATTTATGTAAAGTTTACCCTCAGGTTATTCCTCTGGGTAATTGTAAACTAGCCACAGTGACCCCAAAGGCAAATCTTCCTTCAAGTGAAAGCACAACCTCCCTTCAGCCAAAAGTTTCCGGGGCGTCTTCAGATGGCTCTAGGCCACAAATTCCCGTTGCGAGGTGAGTTACACCGGCTACGTTAGTCAGGAAACTCCCAGGCCACAGCAGCCCTCGCTCAGCCGCTGCTCAGGGCATCAGCCCACGGAGCTGCTCCCCGCTTCCTCGCTCCGCCTCCCGCCCCGCACGGAGCTGCTCCCCGCTTCCTCGCTCCCCCTCCCGCCCCGCACGGAGCTGCTCCCTCCGCACCTTCGGCCCCGGAACGAGCCACCCCCCAGGCATCAGGTCCCGGCCCCGCTCCCGCCAAGGCGCTGCGGGCCGCTCGGCCTCCCGCGCTCTCCCCGCGGCGCCTCAGGCCGCTCATCTCCCCCCCACACTCCACCGCCGTTGCCCACCTGGCAGGGTGGCCACCGGGGCCGCGCCCGGGCCCCTTCCCCTCCCGTCCCGTCCCGGCGCCTCTTCAGGGCCTGGGCCCGGGACTCCCCCCCTCCCCGCCCCGCGCCGGCCGCCCCGATTGGCTCAGGCCTCCCGTTGCCGGTTCCCTACGGGGTCCGCCCGCGCTCCCGGCCAATGGGCGCCGCTCTCCCGCGCGGGCCCCGCGCCTTTCCCGCCGCCGGCAACTTCACAGCCCAACAGCCCCCGCGCGCCGCCGCTTCCCCGCCGACTACGGTGGCCCGGACGGGGGGCGAAGCGGAGCTGGGGAGCGTCCGCGCTCCTTAGGGCAGGGAGAGGCGGCGCAGGGCTGAGAGGACGTCCCAGGCCGAGGTCCTGCGGAGGGAGGCGTCTCCTCTCCATCTCCTCTCCTCATTCTTCACCGGGACGTTTCACTTTGCCGCTGGAATTGGTTTTCAAAGTTAATTTCTAGGCTGTATAAGTGAACTCCGAATCAGGAAAGAAATTCATATCACTGTTAGACAAAAGGCCATTATTATCTCCCTGCAGCAATGAGGATGGTGTGTTTATTGCATCTATTCATCCTCATTAGCCAATCATTAGTCGTGGTTTGTTATCATCTGTCTTTTCAGCTACATGAGTGTTGGGGGACCTAGAGCATTCCCACAATTCTAACCCCACTCCACCTTATTGTCCTAATTCACTTCTAAACCAGACATGTTTCACTTGAACTGATACTCCTGTTGTATCTTCAATACATGGAAGCAAAAGCTTTCTCAGAACAAGATCCTTTGGCATCTTTATTTCCTTCTTTACATGGATCCCTGTTGCCTTTACAGCCTGGCAGGCGGGCGTGGATGTTAAAATACTACTGCATGGAATTTTCATTCCTGTGGGATTGCAAAGACTCCCACCAGCTGTGACCTTGGTGGCATTTGTTTGTAAAGCAGTAGAAAGATTTGATTATGGGTGTTGTGGCACCCCAGCCAATCACCACTAGCACAAAACCCCTTCAAACTCAGGGCAGCAGTGGAAGTGTGAGCATTACATGAGTGACAAGGGGTAAAAATAGTAACATTATATCATCATTTTAACTGTATTAGAAGTATTCCTTCTTTTTGCATAATAATTAGACCTGGATTAATAATGATTCCTGCATTAGGCAAGGATTTCAATTGTACTAATAAATTTTTGGCTTTAAATGTACCTTGGTTTCCTCATTGCCCATAAACCAATTTTGCACTGTAGCAGCAGAGTTCCTGAGGTATAAGAGCAGTCAGGACACTGGTTATAATTGTTCTTTAAAGCAGTTTTTAAATAGTTGGTGTTATTCCACTAGGTAGTGGAATCATAAGGATGTAACAGAGCAAATTATACACTACATTAACATTATTAATGTACACTATATTAATACATTAATACTACTACTATTAGCTATGATAATAAAATACATACAGTAATACTATAAGCTAATCAGAATCTTGATTTTTCCCTGTAGCAGTGCCATACTCATCTGGAGGATGCCAGGATCCATGAGGAATGACACCGGGTGTGAAGCACGAGCAGAGAGCTCATTCCTCTCCCATGCTGCAGAGCAACCACCAGGGCCACCAGGCACTTGCAGCTCTCACATTCCAAGCACCCACTGTAGAGGCTCCTAAACAGAACCCCCCCCCCCCACCAGGGTCCCCTCAGCTGGGACAACACATGACTGGCAAAAAGCAGGGAGCTTTGCCCAGGATATTGTTATTTTTTGGTGGCTGCTCAGAAGTTCTTTCCAATTCTGGATGTCTGGCCATAAATGAAACCAGCCCTGAAGGTGGACTGACCTGACCTGACAGAGTTTCACCCTCCACCCAGCTGTCCTGACCCCAGCCTAGGTAGACTATAGAGGAGCACCCATCACCTTGTAATGATTTCTTATGTAGAATGTTCTGGTTTTGCACTGTGTGACACTGAGATTTTTGAGGTAATTTGCTTCAACATGTACTTTTTTTTCTTTGCCCGTTAAGTAGAATCCTAAATCATTCTGACATGAGAGACAAGTGAGAATAATTCTAATTATCTCTGGGGTTTCAAAGTGGAAAATTAAATTTCAGTGGTAAATATTTGACTTTAGCACTTGCCTCTGGACCCTTTCACCCACTCTATTTTAAAGATTAACCTATGCTTCATATTTTCACTTCTCTCATTTGATGATGTACTCAGTATCTTTATCAAAGAAAATCTTTGGCAAACATAAATGGAACTCTTTGCTGGCTTAATTACTTCAGCATATTAGCCTGTAATTCCAACAATTAATTCTAGTTCCATCATTATTCTTTCTAAAAATCTTTCTTCTTGGATTTCAATGAAAAATGGATTTGGAAACAAATTACTATCCCTTTTATAATGTGTCTCAATTGAATAATAACTGAAATTCCCTGCCTCTTTCATCCAAGGTGCTGAAAATATTTTCCAAATGTTGATGCAGAAAACGTCAAATCCCTCCTTGATGAAGGGATTACTGTTATCTTCAGATAAAGAAACTGAGGTATATTGAGGCTAATTACTAGGATTATTTTGGTTTATGTCATCCAAAAACTGGATAAATACTTAGGGCAACAAAAAAAGACTGTGACTTGGAGCTGCAGTAGAATTTAAAACCCAGTCACATACAATTGAATAAATCTGTGTGAAATTACTGATTTCCACATCATAGAATTAATTTAACCCGAAATAATTTCAGGTTGATATATATTTGTAGGCATGAGAGAAATCCTGTGAATGCCTTGACTATGCAACTATCAAGGCAGCAATACAACTTAGAACTGTATTAATACAGCATTTGACAAATGAAGTATTCTAAGCCCATTGAGACTTGTCAATGGGAAGCTCTCTGTTCAATTTCAATGTCAGCCTTAGTACATTCACAGTGATGCATTTATTAATTACAGGGCCAGAAGCTGGTTTTGTTCTCAGGATGGTAACTTCATTCAGTTGACAAAACAATACCAAAGGAATTAAAAGAAGCCAACACCTCTTTTTACTGTTCTTTGGGATCCTTCTTGTCCCTCACACAGGGGATGCACTGAAGATAAAATATCATTTATTTCAGAATCCTTTCAATTTGTCCCCAGTGAACTTGTCCCCAATGCACTCCCCATCCCACAACTTATCATATATTGAAACACTATCCATTCCTCTTGGGGTCCAAAAAATCAGACCCATTTCCCTGTGGGCAGTAAATCCAATTCTCACCCACTCAGAGACAGGGCTGGGTTATTTCAGAGCTGCACAAGGCTGGGTGCTGGGTGGTTTCCCAGAAATCAAGCACACTAAAAGAAACTCTGTGTTGTACTTATTACTAAGTTAGTAACTGACAAACCAACCCTCTTTACAGTGATGGGTTAGTGAATTACATAGAATTACAATATTGCTGACTCCATACTTCCACTACTGCCCATGCTTTACAGGCCCAATCCACCCTGGGCAGGCCAGGGTCTTTTTGAACCCATGGGCATGAATTTTAATAGTCTAATGAAGCCAGTTCACTTAAGGAGAGCACTAATTGTTGTTTAGCTGACAGTACAAATACATGAAACCAATATAATATTTAATTCCTTTAGGTTTATATGTTTTTCAGAGCATCTCTTCTTCAAAGGCAGCCTGTTCTTAATTAAAGGTTCCTAGACTAATCAAAAGGCCTAACTAAATCCATAAGCAACGTCTGGGTGGACAACACTTTCATAGATGTGGAATGGAAAAATATTTCAGTTAAAATTGGAAAAGAATTGGTAAACATGCCAGTGGTTCAAAGCTGTCAAGGCAGTAAATAGCCCTTTGGCTGTGTGGTATGGGGCAGATCACAGACCTTCACTCCCTTACACTGAAATCAAAGTGCCTTTCCCCCCTTCCTTTTTAATTTTGGAGGCAGTGACACAGACAAGTATTCTATAGAAATTTTAATTGAGCATGGTGCTGACACAAATTTATTCTAGTCTCACATATTGAAAGCTTTAGTCTGTATTCATTGGTAAGGAAAAACCCACCCAAACCTAATATAATATATAAAACAAGAAGCAATTTACTTTGCAATTAGCTTTATCCTTTTTTTTTCCTGTGCAATTACTGGAGACATTTAGATATGAGCTTCCTTGTTACAAGCAGATTTTAACTCAAGAGTTTAATTATATGCCAGAAGAAAAATGTTTTCTCCAGTGTTTTCTTCTGAAACCTGCATTGAATACTTAATCCAGTGTTTATGAGTAAAATCTGCTGCTATGGATACAATGAGGTCAACATTTCAACTGTATTATTTTACTGGGCTGTGTTAAAGGAGATTGTAGGATAAATTTTGGTTTCAACATAAATATTTTAGAAAGTGTAACATTTTCAATGCATATGGAAAGCACTTTAATATTTCTCTTTCAATTATAGGAGTTATAATAAGGTGCAGACTGGCAGCACAAAGGAAACACCTTGTCTGTAATAGAACTTCACTACCTTTTTCACCTGATGCTATAGAGTGTTTTACTAATATTAATTAAACTGCACAGAAGTCCTATGATGATCCTCAAGGTGACCCCAAAAAGCAAAAGAAAGGTTTATAATTTTTAGAGAGTGCATGAAAACACAGATTAGCTTTTCTAAATAAGAACTGACATTTTCTACTTGTTCCTTGCAAAAGAAAAATGAGTAAATTTTTATCTTTCCTGCTTTGTGAAGAACTCCAAAACAATAAAATCTTTTAATTGAAGAATAATGCTAAAGAATATCTCCTCTGGACTGGTTCTTAGGTAGTTGAGTTAAATAACCATTCTAACTCCATTTTTAAATGACCTTACAAAAATGCATTATCAATTATTCTGTTTTGACTTTTTATCTTTTTATCGCTGTATTATAATCCTTCTAATTTTACTACTACCTACAACATTCAAGAAAAGGCTACACAAAATAAAAATAGTACAATGTTTAAAAAGCTACATGACACATATATATTCAGGCTTTTTTCTTTTGTAGGAATACAGAAAACAGCAGAAAACCTCACCCCATTACTTCCTCACACTGAGGATATCCATTATGCTGAATCTTTTACCTCTCTCCCTCCATATAATCATGTGCTCTGAAAGGCACAAGGCAAAATAAATTTGCAATTTCCAAATAGCTCAAAATATTGGTTTATCACAGGCTACAGTACAGGGAGGGCCTGACTGAAGTGAAAGGGGCTGGTGTTTCAACCCAATTGTTTATTTTTCCCAGAAACTGAACCCAGGAATGGCAACTATTAGTCCTGAATATTCATGGCAACACAGAAGCTAGTGACAGGACAAGTCTCACAGGGCTGCTGCCCAAACATGCTGGGCTTTTTATGTTGGTTGAAAACAAATGATTGCCACTAGCAAGAAAGTTCCTGGCCTTGTGATGTGAGCCAAACCGAGGGCCAGGAGCTCTCTCTTGTGTGGCCTTGTTCAGCTAATTCCCTTTTTCACAAAAAATTCCCCATCTCTAGCACTGGACAAGCACATTGCCTGTGGTGGCTTTTGTTAGGCCTCATTAGGTTTTCTTCAGCACTTTAATACTTAACAACATTGACAACATAAATAGAGGTTTTCTTAGCATTTCAATCTTTTGTATAGTATCATTTTATTTATTTTAACTGGCTTTTAATTTTTTTTTTTTCCTTCCCAGAAAAATGCTTTGAAATTATGGAGGCATCTGAACTATCATTTTCATCCTCAACAACCTGTGATATGTTTTTCTTTATCAAAAGAGAGAAAAGTCTGAAATGCTAGTTTCCAAATAGAAGTGTAAAAGAACAAACTCAAAGATTATAGTCCCCCCAAAAATTATCAGAAATAAAACCAACTTTTGCTGTCTGCAAAGGCAATTAAAAATTTGCTGATGAGAATAAAACTTCAGGGGAAATGCAGTATCTTTTAGCAGATGCTGGAATGTTACAAGCTTATTCAGCTTTTCTAAACAAAAAGAAGAGCAAGAAAACCCCTAACAAAGTGACTTATAGATTACAAAATAAGTGAAATTTTTAATCATCTTATTAAGAAACTTTTAATGTATTTAATTCCCAAAAAAAAATTTAATTCTGAAAACAATTTTTTTTTTTATAATTAGAAAGAAGATGGAAATGAAAATTATAACTCATTAGGAGCCAAATCCTGGTGTGATTAATGAGGTTGTTTCATTAACACCAGAACTTAAGTCTAAATCTATAGCACTCAACAACTGATTAAGTTATTGCAAAACTAGAATTCAGTGAAACAGAGAAATGATCCAATTGAAGAGGCTTTCTTCAGTTATCTTACATCCATTGGCAGGATCAAACATATCTTCTAAATTTGCTATTGACTGCAAAGTAACTTCCAATGGGATCTGAAAAAAAAAAAAAAAAGAAGAAAAGAAAAAAAAAGGAGGTGAGCCACCTCCTTTAGCCTATTAAAAATAAAATAAATCTATGTGGGACACTTTCCAATCCCATTGAACTTCCTGACTGATCAGTGAAGAGATTCAGTTTGTAACCATGCATATTTGTATTTTACTGGTAAAGGTGAAAAGATAAAACCCAAACAGAAAGTCCAACAATACATGAGAAAAAAAAAAAAAAAAAAAAGGATGATTCTCAGTGGTATATTCCATGTTTCAGCTTAACTGAACAATTGTTTTGTTTTAGAAAAGATATTTTTACTCTCAGTGAGAAGAACATACCTCAGATAATGGCAAGGATGGAGCTGGAACACCAGACAGCAGTGCTTTAACTTCAGATAAACACCTTTTAGCCATTTCCTAGTGGTATAAAACAAAAAAAACCCAAATGTTGTACTATCAGTCCCCTCTGATAAGCTGACAGATGGCTTTGCTTTACTTTTTTTTTCAGGACAATCAGGTTTTAGGTTCTTCCGATTGATTCCACAGCCAAATAAACTTTAGCTGATGAATATATATTCTCTGCAACACAAATAGTTGTGTACAAACACAAGTGCCCAAACTTTGCAGCTTCTACTGAGGCAAAACTGCTCCTGGCTTAGGTATGAAATCAGTGAACTTTTGCTATGTGTTTACTGAAGACATCATAAACAAACACTCTGACAAGATGATATTTATACATGTATAATGCACGGCATGTTAATCTTATTAGTATTCTAAACCATTTTTTTTCCAATTACTGATATATATTAATGAAACCCTTCAGGTAATCAGAAACACCCACTAAAGGACAGCTCTGTCTACTCTCCTGAAAATGCTGTGATTGGCCAAAACATCATTTGTTCTCCAAGCTGGTCAAAATACAGCCCTGTAATAATGGCAGGGTGCACAATTGTCACAGCTTCATAGCATCCATCAGACAAAATGACAGCCTCTGCATCATTAATCATTTCATATAATAGATATAAAGAGAATCCTGTCACATGATAAATGTCTCCCACTTGGAAAATAAACGTCTATTTTGCCTTGGCATTTATCAAGCTGCAGTTATGCTGTGGCAACATGCTATTCCAATGACATTATCTCAAACAGACCACATGGAAAATTCTGAAATTACCTCTTTTGTGAGTGTATGTGGGGGGAGTTTTTTGGTTTGAGGACCATAGTCAGTTTTGCTAATAAAAAGAGCAAGGTGACATAGTGAAAATGAAAATAAATTCACTGCCAGTTTTAGTCCTTTCTCAATAATGTTATTAGAAGGTTCTTATTTCAGAAAGCACCACTGGCCAACTTGCATTGAAGATGTGTAACAGGTTTTTAAAGAACACTTTGGGGTTGATTGCCAGGCTCATTTAACATTCTGCCAAGCATTTTCAGGTGTAGGTTACTATAAATTAGGCAACAATTTTCCAATCTATGTATCTAAAGTTGTAGCCTTAATTTTCAAGTGAAAGGTTGAAGATACCTCATATTTTTTCAATATATAAGTTACATTTAAAATGAAAAGGTAATATATTTCAACATTTCTTGAAAGGCATGAGGGAAATTTAATCTTTTCTCTCTGCCTTCCTGTCATTTATTTCCCCAAACCAGACATCTTCAAGTCAGACATATTTCAGAGCACAACTGTTCTCACTTACTTCTGTTTTTTCATCAAGATGCACTTTTTCAGCATCCATTTGGGGTACTTTTGAAGGAATTATTGCTGAACTTTCACTTTGATCAAGAAAACTTGCAGCTTCTGGAGCTGAAAATGAACTTTTAGAACGATGCATCAAAATTTCAACTTGAAGCTTCAGATTAGAGAATTTATCCCGTAAAGAAAGAATTCTGAAAGAAGACAAGATTTGTCATTATTGCCATTATAAAACAACCAAAAAATTTGTTGTTTCTAGGTTGTTTATTAAACTGACCGTGTTTACTACATACTGATTAGGTCTTACATTTTCTTTCTTTTCAAGACTAATCTCATAATTTAACCTTTTTTTGCTATTAAAGAAGTTGAAATATGGAATTCATTAGCTTTTTGTATTAAAAATTGTAAGGAGGAGGATTTTAAGTACTTCAAATATTTTAATTAACCAGCACAAGGGTTGCAACTCTTCTTGACCTGTTATTCCTTCCCCTCCAGTTGCTCAGCATTCCAAAACTTCTGAGGTTAGATGAATGACAAGGATGGAATGAAAAACACCATAGGATGTAAAACCAAGGCTTGAACTTTGGGCTACAACTGAGAAAAATTCTTGCATGCTCAGAGTTGTAATATGGAATGGAGAATCCAGTGAGAGACTGGGAAGAACTGCTGGGACTGCTGCTCAGATTTGCTGGCATGTTGCTGTGCCAGTGTCATGTAATTACCATGTGTTAATTCTTTAAGAATCAAAACTAAAATGCTAATGTGCTGAACAGGAATGTGCTTGGATGAGTTTAACACTGCAACATCTCACAGTTTTCATAGTGAAAAATCCCTGAAAAGCCAAAATGAATACTTTTAAAGATTTACAGCTCTGTGATATTTTGCACTTTTCCCTCCTCTTGAAAGGTTGACTGATCTTTAATAGAGCATGAAATCACAGGATGAAGTCAGTGATTATTTACCTAGCCAACGGAATCCATAAGTGGTCTGAAAATGTAGACATTGAACTGAAAATCTTGGTGTTGCTAATCTTGACAGGCTTTGTATTATAAGCATAAAGAAGTAAAACCTGTAAGAGAGATGGAATTGGTAAGCTATAATGCAGTCTGGTATAGGAGACCTGAGTTATTGCAGTGATGTAAGATCAGAATATTAAATACAGTGTACTGATGAAGATTTAGATAATTGACTCAAAAAAAAAGGGGGGGAGTGTGGCCTCAGGAATTTGTACTATACTCAGTTTATATAGGTATTAAAGCCATTTAATTATGGATATATTTTATATGGGGTTGAAAATTAATTATACCCTACAGAATCACCATCAAAATGCCAGTGTTGTCCTGATCCTGGTTAATCAATCCCACTTACACTCACACCCAAAGTTCCAACTTCAGGTAGGATGAACAGAAAGTTTTTACAGAATTTTAAAGGCTCTATATAATTAAATTTGCTATATGGCCTTGTGCACAGTTTTCTTCATACTAGGTTTAACTCCATGAAGTGCATATAACTCAATAATCTTATAAAGCTGTATCACTATAAGAGCACACAAAAAAAGAGAAACAGAATGTTCTCATCTATCATTGAAATCATTTTCTCATTTATGATTGGAAAAAATCATAATAGCTTTCCAGTGGTAGATGAATATTTTGACTACACAGAGAGTGTCAAGACTATGGCATTCATAAAAATATTTTTTTTCAAGAAACTTTTTTTTCCAAGAGTTGTCTTTGGATCCCTAATGATCTGTAAGGCCCTACTAAAGTAACCTGCAAAACTATATTTTAAAAAAATATATATAAATATATATATTATCTGTACTAACTTCACAAAGCTTCTATATCAACTTACTAATAGAGATGGAAAGGGTCTAGTAAAAAAATTAACTCTGGTCTGCCGTGTCAAAAAGTCTGGAGATGATGGTTTTCTATTGCAGTAGCAGAAATTTTACCTACATGCTGTTCCCTTGTTTAATAATAAAGCAAATACAACATGGCCTGGAAGCTCTATATGTTCAACAAGGTATTTCTTTGGCCTGCCACCAGAACAACTGTCAGGGCATCTGTTTGTCCTGCATAGCAGGTATGCAGCAGAGTCATTCCAGAGCTCACTGCTGTCCCACTTGCCAAGCAGCATAATTCACTTAAAAAGCTGATCAGTCATAACACAAATATTAATTGGAAATGAGAATTAATTTGTTCCAATACTTAAGGAACTGCTTTGGTGTGGTTATACCTTAGTCTCTGCATCATTTGATGGTTTTGCCAGAGAAGGAATGTACCACTGAATGTTAATTTCCTTCTTTGAAGCATTTGCTGCCCCACTGTCCATCTGATCATCTGCTTCTGTGGTGGCAGGAACTGGAGAAGCTGCTCTCTCAGGGGACATTGTTGATGTATTTCCAGTCATTTCAAGAGACACCTGAAACACAGAAGGTTTTAAATGATGTTTTTTCTAGTGTTACATGCAAAATCTGTTATGATCTACAGGTTACTAGAATCAGTTTGACTTTCAGTCCATTTATGCTTATTGAGGTAAATGAGTTGTTTTAAAAGGTGCCCATTTTCCCAAGTTAAGGCTTTTCAAAGTTCACATGATGAGACATTTCTAAAGGTAATGCAAAGGATGTCTGGGCTGATTTAGAGACTCCTACAGTAACAAGGATTGTTACCTCTGACTTCTCTTCCTTCTCTCTTACTTTGTTTGCTAAAAGAAATTATTTCACATGCTGACCATACAAAATTTAGTGCCAAAAAAGCTATAGGTATTGATATATTGATAATTAAAATAATCATCTGAATGTTATATTAATGCTTTCTTTATGTTTGCCTACTTGTTTTGTCATTTGTTATACAAATAACAAAGGGTGATAACTACTGAAAACTCAATTTGTGAGGATTTGCCATATGCCATATTTACTACAATATATATGGAACATGAGCAGGCTATTCATCAAACAGTTACTGTTTGGTGACATTTACCAATGAAATAATGGAGGAATTCTGTCAACCTACATTAATTTATGAATAAAAGCTGTGTTAAAATTGTAAAATATTTGATTTAAAGGCTGAAAAGCACCATACCATTTCTACTTTGAAAGTGTTACACAGATCTGCAGAGAACAGAGGAGGCCAAACTCATATTTTGAGGGAATGCTGAAGCTATTTCATGAAATGGACTAAAACAGAAGCATACAAAATGTATCAGGGCACACATTGTTCATTACAGCTTCCTTACTGTAATTTGGATTCTTTGTTCAGCAAAGCTGAAAAAACCTTCAAGAGCCAAAAGCAAAATTAGAAAGACATGTGTAAGCAAAACAACCTTGTACATGGACAAAGTAATTCAACAACTGTATCTGTTTGTGCTGTTCAAAATCCCAGGATCTAATTACAGTCCCATTTTAAAAATAACTGACACAGCCTCCTGAATAGTTAAAGCTTCTAAAAATGTTGTGATGAAAATCAATGAAGCTTAGAATTAAAAAAGGAAGAGCTTTCTGCTTGTTAGCTGTCTACAGCAGTGAAGCTAACACATGATTATGCAGCTTGCACCTGTCACGAACATGACAGTAAGCTCTGAAGCTTATTATTCTAGGACAGTGTAATACTAATTATGTCAAAAAAAGAGCAGACAGAATAAAATATTTTTTGATATATGATGGCTGTTATAAATGTCACATAGCATATATTTACAATTTATTCAGTGGCACAGTCAGCTCTTTGTTGGGAAATGAGTAATGATATGCTGTCCAACACTGCAGAAAGTTCACCAACTCCAGAAAAGCTACTTTCACAAAAGAATTTTAATTCATTTTTATAAGATAACAAGTTCTCAGTCCTCAAGGCTCTCCTGTCTTCATCTCATACTAAACATAATAGGTAGAAAATAAACCATAGAGAGTAACCTGTCATTTTAATTTTTTAGTGTTAGGATAATTATTAGTGTGAGAAGTGGGATGGAGAAACACTGCAGACAATTATTTCTACACTGAATCTTCCAAGACTTTTAGGATTCAATATTGAATACATATGCCATGGTCAGCATTGACTCTAGAATTCCAAGTCAAGATTTCTCTGAGTAATATCATCTGAGCTGCCTCAAATAGTCTGTTCACAAGTCAGAGATCTTAAAAGATTATTTTTTCTAGCCATTTGATAATTAGTGAAAAAAATTGTCACACCAGGCCTTCACAAATTTTGAGAAAACATAAATTATATATTTCTTTTAAATAACATTTTTATTATAGATCAAATTCATGACATAGAGGCTTGTACATAAAAATCACAAGGCAAACATCAGGTTTTTGCTCTGAAACATGGAGATCTACCTAATAATACTGCCAACTTACTTCACTGCTAATAAAATCTTCTTAAATATCATTCTGCTTCTAAATACACTGGGCATGGGATAAAGATACTTTTTGTAAGAATGACTAACACAAATATATTTCAATTTGTTATCTGTGTCCTCCACTGCTTGCACAGGATTTTGATTTTGCACTGCTCTTCTGCATGATGACTTTCATAAGTGCTCTTAGAAATATTACCATTGGAACTAGGAAGAATCTGAGAAAAAAATGCAAGTATAATACAGATTTTTGAAATATTAGAAAGAAAATAAGTACCTCTGAAGAATCAGCTAGTTTACCAAGTGGCAGTTCTACATCATGTAGTATTTCTGGGAAATTCTCAAGACAACACTCTGAATATTCCAGCAGATGTTTCTTAAAGAAGGAATGCATTTCTTCTATGCGTAGAACAAGCCCTGTGTCAAAAGCAGAACTAAGGTGTCCATCTCCTGCAGAAAATGATCCAAGTCCTGAGTTAGGGACAGCTTTATAAACAGATTTTTATGACATAATCATTGCCATTAGAAAGTAAAGCTTCTACAGCTACTCAATATCCTTACATTGTATAAATAAGATATGTAAAACAAATCAAGATGAAATAAATGCATTTCCAACAGTGATACCGATTGTCCTTAGATATGACTAGGTGATGCTGTTTGGATTGCAATTTTTCACTGGAGACCTGATAATGAAACAAACTCTGTCCAGACCTTATAAAATAACATAAAACAAAAAAAGTAGTTTGGAGGTTTAGGTACTTAAATTTAGGTGTGTAAGAATCAGTATATTCATGATATATGACAATGTCATGGTATATGACACTTAATTGTAGAGACCTTACTGCCCTAGTAGTTCTGTGGTCAGGCAGAATCTTTTAGTGCTGGAAGGAAAAAGTCCAACCCTCTCTGAAATTATTCTTTTCAGGTTTCTGTTAAGGCAGAACATCTATGTAGAGTTCTGTTCTCACCTAACAGGACATCACTTGGATTATCCAGCAGTTGGCCATCAGTAGTTGCACAGTATAGGGCTCTGAAATAATGGATTCTTACTCTGTTTGAAGGGTTCTATCTATTACCATCTTCTGTTTACAGTGAAATAAACCAAATATATAGGTAATATCTGAGGGTTTAGTCAAAACACATTCAATAATGCTCAGCCTTCCCATTTATACTGATTTCTCACGAAAGGCCTGCAAAATGAATGAATTTTTTACTGATGTAACAAGCCTAATGGATCTAGAACTAAAAATAAATATAGATTAGGAATTAAAAAAAAAAGCTTCAGATCTAGTAATAGCAACTGAGTTTTGAGGGATGCTTTTCTTGGCATCATGAAGGCTTATGAATAACTATGAAAATATCTTCACTTAAATCATTTGTAAACTGATATAAATCTTTCAGTGAAGATTTTTTTTTTTTGCATTTATACAATTTAAAGGAACTCAAAATATGACTATTTCAGATGATGGCTTTTCAATCTGACTCCATTGCCCCCCATGAACAATACCTCATTAGTAGTTTTCTAGAAGGAATTAAAAAGTCATACCAAATAGGTTTGTGTTATAAAGTCTTTTTAAGTAACTGTGATAGCGAATTAAGAGAAGCCATGTCACTGTCTCTTCCTTCTGGCTGGCCTGGGTGGCAGGGCTTTCCATTCCTTTACTTGGGCTCTGCTCCTCTTGAGGGATTTCATTGTTTTCAGGAGAAGATGCTGTGGGACTTTCTGAGACAACTTTGTACCCATCTGCAAATCCAATCACAGTTCAACAACACACAGCTAGTGAATGGTTGCAATTCAAGGAGCTATTTCTACACAGAATTAACTGATTTCTAACTAAAAACTTAAGTTGTGAACCTGGTTATGTTCTACCCAACAGGAAAATTCCTTCTGTGCTGCTTCAACATTAGTTGAACAAGTAAGGAAAATACTCCTCAGTTCATGGCCAGAAATTTGGCTCATGCAAGAAGCCAAATTTACTGAATTTAAATAGAAATTTAAATATACCATTATTTAATAAATATTTATTTATATCTCTGAATTTAAAAATAAACCCATTATTTCTGTGCATTGTTCCATAGCAGATGTTTACTAAGTGGAAACAATAGTAGGAGTCACCAGTCATGACTACAGCAGTTGAACCTCACAGTTAAAGCCACCTGAATTCAGAATTCTGAGTTAAGTCCTCTGAAATGCTTATTCTTAGTTTCAATCTGGTGTCTTTTAGAAAATAAGCACAGAATTTGGTTTATTGTGCTGCCTACCAGATAGGAAATCTCTGTATGAAGCAAGAAGATCCATGGAAGCAAATGCTGGGATTTTCTGTTGCACTGCATCTTGCATGCACTGTTCTTTAACACTCTTCATTCCAATTAACAGCTGAGAAGCAAGTGCAGCCCCACTGACCTAAAAATAACATTTATTTTACTCACAACCATTTCACTACAATATTTATATAGATTTTAAAATCTGAGAGGAGCAAGGTGATGACAAAAAATTAATTACTTGACATACTATAATTTTAAAAGTCAGGAAATATTCTATTTCTCTCTGACATATGGTACATACTATACTTAAATAAATCATTACTGCTGACAGCTTAATTACTACTTAAATGATTTCAAATCAGATATCCTTACCTAGATGCTACCAATGTCTACCCACATGTCAAATACATGTGCACACATATCAGGCAGGGTGATGTTTTATTTGCACTGAATCAAAGCTGAGGTAAACAAAGTCAAATATGCCCAAGAGAGATTAAATACACTATTCAGACAGTGTACATTTTAATTTCCTCACATAAGACCCATGCCAGACATTTCAGGAAACATCAATTCTTTTCTTCTTTGCTTGTGTAAGTTAAAAATAAAACAAATTAAAATTACATCTTCAGAATATTGCACCAACCTGTGTAGCTGCTCTTACTGCAATCCAGGCTTTTACTTTGTAGCCTTCTGATTTCTGAGCCTCCTCAGGAGAAAAATGTTCCTCAGAAGTGATCTAAAATTATACACCAGTTCATTGTTAGGATTCTAAATGCATTATGGTAAAATAGATTTTAAAACTAGAAAAAAAAAGAAATCCTCCTACTTACAGAATTAGTGTTTCATTTGCAAGTTGTAAAAATCAACACTGATTGTAAATCCATGGAGTAGTTGCTAAAACTAAAAAAAAATTACCCCGAGCACACTAATAGGCTGCTCTATAAAAGTTTTCTTGGAGCAGCTCTTACTATGGTCACTACTGTATACAGTTCTGCTATAATTTTCCTTTTTCTGGAATCACACACTCACTATACTTTGAATCTATGTCTTATAACTGCTTTAATGTAGTTAAAGCCTTTATATTTCTCATACTATCACTCATATTTGTCCTGAAAAGCTGAAATCTGGTAAAGTATAAATATTAGCACTTAATAACAGGGTTCAATGTTATGTTTTCTTTGCAAGGTGCAAATTAATTAGTACCTAATAAGAAATAAAAATACTATTGGTTCTATTTCTTCATATTTCATATAGAACAATAGTTTAAATATTATCATTCAATGCAATAAACATGAGAAATAACATCAAAGTAGAACATTCCACTGCTGTATTATATGATTTCTTAGTGTGAGTTTTCTAATAGGATTTTCAGTACATGATTTATAAGTCACTGCAATTAAAAGTCTGGCAAGATGCAAAATGTTTTAACAGAAATGTCTTTTCTACTTCAAAGAGGCTCCTACCCAAAAGATAGAAAACATACGTTTGATTTGGAAGGCACCATCTTATCTGTCTGTGACACATCCTCATTCTTTGTGGCAAAATGCAAATATAATAGTGCTATTTCAAGGTATGATCTTCTTATTAACCTGTGTGAAACAACACTCAGATCAATCAGTGTCACTATCAAAGAAAGCATTGCAATGCTACACTCTGACTCTTTCATAAGACTAGCCAGACAGCCTCACCAAATCAATAATTTATCAAGTCCTCATCATCTACTTAAAGCATAACTTTTCTCAAAAAGCCATGTGATCACATTTTAAAGTCTTGATGAGTCTAAAACATGCCTATGAAATGCTTAACAAATAACACATTGATCTAAGAGTATGTCAAATATCATTTGCATTCTATGAAACAGATATCCCAGAAATAAATTGCAAACATTTAGTAAGAAAAATAATTCTTCAAGTGATATTTCTGTAGAGAATCTATGAGTTTCCCTGAACCATGGTTGGCTGAATTTGGTTTTAAAACTCTTCCAAGAATCAGGATAAATATCCATAGAGTCCAAACTGTTGTTACTTCATTGGGCTCAGCTATTTTTACAGTAAATATAATAGTCATAGAATGGTTTGGATTGAAAAGGACCTTAATAGTCACCTAGTCCAAGCCCCTGCAGTGAGAAGGAACATTTAAAACTAGATTAGATTGCTCAGAGCCCTATCCAGCCTGACCATAAATGGTTCTGGGGAGAGGGCATCTACAAACCCACCTGGGTAACCTGTTCCAGTGTTGAAAACACCATCATTATAAAAACAAAAGTCTTCCTTAAGCCTAGTCTGAATGCACCCTCCTTTAGTTTAACATCATTACTCCAGTGCTCCAACAGGCCCAGATCTTTATTGTGGTGAGGACTTCAGAGATGGACTCAGTACTTCAGGTGGAATCTCATCAGAGAGGAGTTGAGTCAGAATTACTTCCCTCAAACTACTGAAAATCCCTGTACCTGAAGTACTTACTTCAGTATTTCTATTCCCTATAGTTTTATAACAGGTTTTTTATGCAGGTTCCTCCTGGCTCTGCAGATCTCTCCAAATCTCCCCTAGGAATTAGCTTTCCTAAGCATAGCAATATATTCCTGCTCATGTAGGTACTGCTCTTGACAGAGTCATATTGCACAGAGCTCACTATTTATATACTACAGAAAATTCCAGCTTTGGTCTGATTTGTGTAAAGCAAACTGCAGAAGTCAGAGTGCTGTACAGACAGGCCAAGCTAAGTGGGAAGATGGCAAGTTCTACACTTAGTTGCTGACAATTTCCTTAACTTTCTAGCCTTGTCAACAAAAAGGGATTTGAGACATCAAGAAACTTTAATTAAACAATCCAATAGATATCAGAGGGCTTGTATGAAGGTGATTAGGAAGTTTAGATCAGAACAGCCAAGGTCATTGCTGCACACTCTCTTCAAAAGATGGTAGTGCAGCAAATTAAACTTGCAAAACATCAGCACAGTCCATTTCTGCACATCATGTTGACTGCTTATAGAGCTTTTCTCTGCTACTCCTGTGTTTAGCTAAAGGAACAGAATATCCAGAATCAAGGTGAATTGCTGCCTTTACACTGTCTGTAACCAGAGATGGCACATTATTCATTAAGACTGGTCAAGAAAACAAAAAACCCACCAATGTCCAATGTATCAGAGCTGCTTGACAGAATTTACTGGCTGGCTTGGCTCAGCTCTTCAGGCATCTTCTATGCTGATAGCTAATGCTAAAGTCACTGCCCTGGTATCTGTTACAAACACATTTCCTATGCTGCCTCAGCCTCTGTTCTGACTGTTTCTGGCTGCTAACCTTTTCAAGCTGGATTTCTATGATCTGGAAGGGGTCAGACCACAGCTCATCTTCTGAAATATGAATAAAGCTGTTTAATTGATAGCTCTGCTCTGGGTGTTGACAAAGAAGGTACAAAATTGTAAACAAAACTGAAATTTGTATATTCTAAATTGTACTTTTAAGTGTTCTCAGCATTTAAGTAAGACAGTAAATATACAGTAGCTCTTCTATACTCCAGTAGAACTCTTCAAAACATAAAAGATAATTCGTAATAGAAGTCCTACATCTAATATCAGTAAACTGACAAAATCATGTGTGATTCAAATGATTTTGAAAGTACCTAGCTAATTACTTACTCAAACTTCTGATCATGTTCCTGGCTGAGCTGTATAGCTTCCAACAGGATTTCAACAGCTTGAGATGAGTTGTTATTACCTGCTTCACATATCTGGCGTTCCACCTTACCTAAGAAAGAAACAGAGAAATCAGCTTTGCAAGATGTTTAGTTTGTTTGGGTTTTTTTCTCTAAGACCCAATTTGGTTTTCCCTCCAGGAAAACTGAATAAAAATAATTATCTTTTCCAGTTTGCTCCAAATGTAATATATGATGATTGTATAGCAAAATGTAGCTAAAATAATCCAGCTTTGGAGTCATAATGACTTCTAATGACACAGCCTTGCCACCCACAGGATCTGTGCTCTATACTGCACGACTTGGGACTCTTGGCATCTGAAGGGATATGAGATTATTTACACTATCCTCTTTTTCTTTGTTGTCTTAACTTCAATAAATGGCATTTTAAGAGATACTTTATGGAGTTTTGAGTGCCTTCCTGGCTGGGATCCTAATAAATCTGAAAAAATCCCAACAATGTCACTAAAATCTAAATACATGCCAACACTGTAATTCATGAGCTTTGTTAAATCATTTAGAAAAATTCTTTCTGAGCTCCTTCTTCAATTCAGACTGATGCAAAGAAGATAATTAGCTTTCTAAAATGCTCTTCATCTCATTTGCTACAACCTTTGATCTCTGATAATATACAGGTGGGAGAAGTTCTCCTGAAGTTTTGAATCATGCATCCTGAACTATACCGGTGTGACACTTAATACAGGAGAGAGATCTGAAGCTAGACAGGAAGAGAAATACCCAAATCTATTTTTACAGGAAATCTTCTCCATTTTAAGAGATGATACATGCAGAATATTGTCTAGGAAGTTAATAATGATGTACAAAGTGGGGTTTTATTTACCTATCTGAAAAAGAAGTTCAGCTTCCATATCTAATTTTTTGGTTGCAGATGTTCTGCAAAGCTTCAGTGCTGATTCTAAATGTTTGAGAGCACGGTGCCATTGCAGTGGATCTTCTCTTGCAGGTGTACAAGCTACTTTCTCAGCTAATGTGTTCCCTAAGGAAGAAAAAAAAATAATTCTTAGTGAATTATTTAAAAGAAAACCCATTTATGCAAAAAGAAGCAACTTCCTTAGTAAAAAATACTGTTATGTATTTACTATTAGAATCCAATTCTCATAAATCTGAGTGATTCATGGCTATAAATACAGAACTAAAATGTTATTTCACTACTTGATGGTGCCACTGAGATTTACCTAAGGCATCCAAAATAATCAGTCTACACAAATCAAGCCTTTCACAACCTATCTGGAAAGACTTGCAGTAAGCTGCTTCATAACTTCATTTCACCTGCCAGTTGTAGGCAAGACCTAAACTTCTCTGAGCAGCTGCAGATTCCTCCATTTTTTTTTGTGTCCTAACCAGTTTCTAAAGGCTTCTTTATTGTATTTCATACCTCTAGTCCCCAAATATCATCTGTATTCAACAGCTCCTTCTAAAAATGGTGATTTAGAAACAGGAACCAGCATTTCAGAGTGGGTACTTTAGACTACCTCTATTCTAGTCCTAAGCTCTGAGTACAAAGTAGTGCTGAATTGAGGTGCTCCTGGAGCAGATCTTACTGAAAAAGAAACCACGAGGCTGCCCCATAATGTAAACCCAAGTACAATAAGTGATTTCTATATTTTCTAGGCTGTTAGAAGTCAGATACACACTGTTTAGCAGAAGAAACATGAAGATGATCACCCTTTCCCTATATTTGCTATTCAGCAAAGATCTCAGTTTTTAAAGGTTATTTTCTGTTAATATTCAGCATATTTCTAGGTTTCTATATAAAGTTATCAAGAACATTTCTGAAATTAAATGGTGAAAATAATAACAGATGCTATTTATTGAGATACAGAATGATGGTTATTATTCTGTATGATTTGGCATCAGTAGTTAATTCCCATAGAACTGCTTCCAGAGAGATGGGATATATAGAGGAAGTTTTCACAGGTTGGAAAAGTATTGTTAACTTCCAATTAAATAAATTTCAACACCCAATAGTTATATCAAGCTCTAAAATTAGTATTTAAACCTTTGTTGATTATAGATCCAGTAAGATTTGTGCCTTGCTTATACACATTGCATGGAGCCAAACAGGGATCTAGTGTTGGTTTTAGAAATATTTCATTTGTGTAATGAAAACTATTGATTTACTACATTCAGTTCTGATGCATCAGTTTATCTGCTGCTGCAGAAAATATGAATGAAAATAAATGAAAGATTTTAAATAATCATGATTTTCATTTTTCTTACCAATTCTCATTTTGACTTGGGCTAGCAAGTTGATATGTGGCAAGTAAATGTTTTTTGTAGGTAGGAGCAGGCAAGTCAATGTATTGTCTTCTACTTGCTGTTCAATGGGTTCTCCACAAGCAACAATCTGTGACAAGAGTATGCTTTGTAAAAAGAAGTTGCAGACAAAAAATTAAATAGTAGTTTGACAAAGTTAGGCATCACAAAACCCTGAAATTCACATGTGTCTTCTAAAAGATCACTGGAGAAGGGCTTGATACTCCCAAACTCCTTTACTTCAGTTTGTACTCATCTTCTTTGCTGAGGAGTTTGGTAGCAAATGAACAATTTCAGTGAAGTTTTGATCAGATTTATGAATGTTAGGGTTTGTTTTCAAAAAGCAAACTCTTTGAAATCAGTCTTTAAGAAATAGATCTCCCAAGGAACCCAAGCCCTAGAAAAAATCTGTCATTTTTACAGAGAAATGTGATATCCAACAAAGGCCAGAAAATAAAAAGAAAACAAGATGTATGGAACAGTCAAACTTTTCTTTGGTGGAAATAAGGCCATGGGGATGTGCTGTAAAGTACTAAGTCTCTTGAAGGCCAACGAGTCTCACAAGTGGAAATCTGAGTCTGAAGTGATTCATAGGATTCTTTATTACTTGGGGGAATAAATATTTCAATGGAATACAATTCTGTATTAGAAAATATGAGGAAATAATTTAATCTGAAAGCTTTTCTTTATAAACTGTATAAAGAATGGGTAGAGACTGCTTATCTACTTTTGGATTACCAAGTAGGTAGAGGGGTTATTATAATACATTCCTCTCATAGATTTCATGTCTCTTGAGCTATTTATTTTTATTGCATATTTAAATTTTTACATGGAAATTATTTCTTTATCCTGAATGTAACAATCTGTCAATCTAAAACATCATATACACTATGCTACTTTAAATTTTCTAATTCAAATTATTCTGAGTCAAGATACAAAGGTAAATTCTTAATCTGGATGCATGAGAGTTAGGAATTAGATGAGATGATGAGTGTCCCTCATTTTATCAGGGAAAAGTGAGTGTTCTGCATCTCTTTACAAGTCAAACCACCTACTTCAGTTTTCATGGATGGGTGTACAGTTTGCAAGTATACAATATTTTTTAATTGAAAATACCATTTCCTTACATGAGTGTTCATGATGAGTATACATAAAGTAAGGTGAATTACTTCTTTACACTATGAAATCTAGAGAAAATTGATGCAAACAGTTGATAGAAATAGCTCTTTTTAATAAATTGTTAAAATACCTTCCAGAATAGATAATTAAGATTGTTGGAAGGATTTGCAAATGCTGTGTAAATCACCAGTATGTACTCACTGCTTTAATGGTAAGCTCATGTGCCAAATTGAGTAAGTTTAATGGTTCCACTGTAGAAGAGCAATGTTCTGTATCCTCTCCTGGTTGCAGTGTCACTATGTCTGCCAGCAGAAGCATACTTTTCACAAGAGTTAAAGAAGCTGCAGGGGAAATAAATGTATCTTCTTGCAGCAAACTGATGATATTCTGTTTGGACATAAGACAACATAAACCGAGATAGTTACTACTATTTATGAGGACAAATCACACAAAGTGAAAAAAAATCTGTTTTAGAGGCACTGTTTCAAACTTATTGAATGCTGCCATCAGCTGTTCTGACTGCATGAAGAATGCATCAAAGAAAAGTGAAGAGTTTCCTTTTTGTGCTCAGACCTGCAGCAGAAGTTGAATGCCTCCCACGGGACATTTTTCTTGGAGGTCAAGAAGAGCAGCTTGCACCATCATTTCAGCCTGAGTCTCTGTATCACCAAATGCTTCTGCCTCCAGTTTCACTTCTTCTATCACACTCCTCCGTTCAGACACGACGTTGGCTAAAGGAGAAGGTAGAAATACAATTAGACAAGACTTTACATCACCCACTGCCATTTTGAGAAGTCACTTCCACACTAAAAAGCTACAGGAAATCTGACATTATAGACACCACATTTAGTATTTCCTTTATTCAGTGCCAAATTTACTTTAAAAAGCAAGAAAAACACATGTAGTTCTTGAAATGCACTTAAGTTCATCCAAATAAGCCACCAGGATATTAGATTTTGTAGATCATATGTCATTTTTACCCTTAAAACATATTCAACATATTATAAAATCTGATCTTAGTTGCTACTTCTAAATACTAACAACCTTATCAGGAATTATCCAGAAAAGATTAAGAGTTTGCCTACAGACTTAGACTGTGATTTTGATAATTAACTGAGGATCAGAGTTTAGGCTAACTACATAGAACTTTTATTCATCATTAAAGAGCAGCAAATGTATTTTACAGTACCTCAAATTATTTAAAAAATAATCTGGAGCATTTTTTAGGAGCTATATAGGAACATTTCATTTATTGGAGATATCAAAACTTTTCAAACAAGTATACATAATTACACTAGAACTTTTGAAACTTTTTCACACAAGTGATTTATCAAAAGACAATGATCATTATGTGAAAATTAATGTAATGCTTTGTGCTCAGATGCTTTTGGAAGAGTTCAATATATTAATATAGATTTTTTCCTTATTTCACTAGATCAATTTAATACAAATAATTGCTCAGTGATAACACAGCCCCAGAATTAATGTAGATATTTTAAATTATGAATAAGAATTGTGTCTGACTGAGCTCACTTGCTCATTATAACCCAAATTTCTAAGCCAAAGAAGGGTAATACCTGCCACATCACCAACACCATGTATCTGTGCTGCTAGTGCAGTCACTAACATTGCACGACATCTTAGCCACAGATGCACATTCACATGATCATGGGCTGTCATCCTCTGAGGCATCCCAAGATCTTCAGGGTAAAAGTCCTAAGAATTTCCAAAGAGAAATGTTACTTTCTGAGTCAACTGCTTAACTACAAACAAAGCAACAGGACAGTGACAGAATAACATCAATCAAATGAATAGAAATATATTAAATAACATAATTATAACCAGTTTATTTGAAGGGTAGATACATATTTCTTCATAACAGGAGGCCATTTATTACTTTTATCTATAGGAAAAAAAAAGAATTGCAACAAATGACAATTAAAACAGTTTTTATGGGAAAGTGTGCAAATATATCCATATGTGTCATGGAGAATAATCCTAGCAATTTTGACTTTATTCCTCTCAAACAGGAACATTACACAAAAATCTAAGCACATACAAGTCTAATTTTAGTATAGGGTCAATATCAACTTCTGGTACCTCATCAGTTAGAAAGAATTTTTAACTGTTTTATTCCAATTTTTAGTGTTTCTGGTGATTAGAAACAAATATTAATCTAATATAGTACTGGAAGTGTTTGGGAGAATTTTCAGCTCTCCTGTGCCATCTTCACATATTATAATCAGTCTATTACTAAAATTCCACTGTCCATATACTAAAGTTTTGTTCCAGCAAGCAATAAATGGACAATTGCAACATCTGTTTTTTACTTACAAATTAAAATTACCATTATAGGCATATTGAATTTACTACAGGCAAATAGGTATCTGAAGCATCACTTTCTCACTAAGTTCATGGTAACCACAGATGACTTTGTTCTACTGTGAAAATCACTCCATGCTTAATACAGACCTCATATAGTAAGAAACAATTGTTTAAAAAAATAAATCCACATACCAAACACTGTCTTTCATCCTTTTCTTCTTGAAAACGTGGCACCTCCATGCTAAAAATTTTGGCATCTTGGAGAAGTCGAATTGCAGAAAAAGCCAAAGCAACACTGTGATACAGAACAATATTATTTTTAAAAATACTGATTATATTTGCCATTTTATGCATTTATTCTAAAAGAGACTTCATTTCTGACTACATCAGGGATGGCTTTTTTGGTTTTGTTTGTTTGTTGCCTTTTATTTATAATTCTAATTATTCTCTACCCACTGAAACATAATTTCCTAATGATGCAAAAGAGTCCCTGGAGGTATCCATAGCTCAACTCTTAGAAGATTTTTCAGCAGGTTAATTGCTAAAAATGTGTAACAAAAATTCTCATCTATGCTGTTATATGCAGAGACTTCCTTTATATAGAGTATGGCTGCTATGAAGGGGAAAAAAATATATTAATTATAAATTATCAGCACCATAAGTCCTTTTTACACCACCAGAACACTGAAAAGAGCTTTTAATGCAGGAGAGAGTCAAGCTCTTGTGGATTTACTGCTTTTGAGAAGTTCTAGACTAGCTGTTGCACAGGCAAAGTTCTTGATTCATGAACAAAGTCAGAACAAGAGATGCACTTGGAAATTGCTCACATTATTCTGCCAGCATTTATCTAACCACATGGATGGAGACCCTCCAGAGATAAGAGGGTAGTTAAAGTCTTCCTGGCATTTCTGATTCTACCCTGTTTGCTGCTTTTGTGATACAGACCTGGATGGATTGCACCAATTCAGCACAAACAGATCCCACAGTGACAATAAGAACTAAAACTGTGAATATCTTGCCTTCAGCTCTCAGAATTCAACCCTCATGAACCTCCATCATCCATTTACCTCAGTTTTAGTCAACAAAATGAAACTAGAATAAATCAGCGTTGAATTTGATGATAACCTTCTTTGGACCAATGAAAAAGATGAAAGACACAGTAAGGATGATGCAATGGAATAGAAGTTTTCCCCTGACATCAGGCACTGAAGTTAAAATTACAGCAAAACCTGATGTTTTTCAAAGCATTGAGATGCTCTGGCTAATGCTTCTCAAACAAGTTGGAGAAGGTGCATCAACCAAGAATATATCCAGGCTTTTAAGAAATATTATCTTACCTTTCCTGAGCACCACTGCTGTTGTCAATATTTAGCAATCCTGAAATTAGTCTATTTTTACCTATATGCTCACATAAATTTCATTAGTAAAATGTATTGTTTTAAGCAATAATACATTCACACAAGCAGAGAAGCACATATTTGGGTAATTAGAAAGCTCAGATACTCAGAGGGGACACCAAGTAAGTGCTCTCCTTGAGATCACTGGAATTAGTCCCATGCACAGACTTGTTCAGAGGGGCAAATTTTTTTGCAAGACAGAAGCTGTCATGTAGAAGCTTCCCTTGATGAAATTTTTTGTGACCCTCTTCTGCTGTCAACAAGAATGATGTGTCTATATATTCCCCTTGACAAAATACACATCCTTTTATCAGCTGAATCAGAAAGTGACAAGATGATCAAAATAGGAAAGTACAGCTGACTAGAACAATTTCACCACTAAGTCATTTTGCCAAAGGAAAAAATGATGAATTTCTGTAATATCATGCAAAGTTTGATTTCTAGGCTGGCAGGCAGGAAACATTCAGCTGTCTGGAGGAATGTTTCATTTGTATCTGAGGCAGATATATCAGCACTTCCCATGGATATATCCATCCCATGGATGGCAGTGTAATAAAATTGTAAAATAGGTTAAAAAAACCCAAACCTCTGCTTTGTTTGTTGGCAGGATTTTTTTTTCCCCTGCTATCTGACCAGTATCAATATATAAGGCCCATTAAACACCCATCAAAAATTTGTAAGCCACAAAAAAATGATCAATAAAATGCTTGACATCTATTGGAACCCTTGACACTCTAAAACAGCTTCTTCAGTCTGAGACAAGTTATAAACTAAGAAAGAAACTACACTCTAGGATATAAGTGTATGTCAAATAGAAGGGTCCTGCACTGAAAAAGGCTTGAAAACTGGAAATAAGTCCTAGTATCTGAACTTTTGGGCAACTTGCATCTTGTAGAATAACCTAAACAAAATCCTGGTGAAAGACCAAGCTGCAGAACTTACTGTTTTCAGTGCAGTTCTCCATATAGATTAATAAATTAATTTTTAAAAAATTAAATTTAACCTTTTAATTTGACACCAGTAAGTACATCAAGAGGAAATATTCTTTTAGGAAAGTAATATAGGACATGCTGGAACCAACTAGAATGGAGTTGTTCAGAGATACCATTAGTGATCTCCTGTACACCTGTAAATTATAAAAAACTCATGACTTCACATATCCAGACTCTGACTTTAGGAAAACCAGTGAACACTGCAGCATTTTCACTGCTTTTACATAACACTGTATCACAAAAACAACTCAATGAGATATCACAGGCAAAAAAAGTGATGAAACATTAGTAATATAAAGCAATAATAAAAAATTTAATGCCAGTGTAATATACATTTGTAGGTAAACCAGGTTTTTATGGCTGGTTACTAAGCTTTAGCATATTAAATTAGACATTTAGGTTTCAATCAAAACTTGCTGGATGTTGTTTTTTTTTAATCTCCTGTAGCAAGGCTGTGCATTGTAAGGTTGCTCATAATATTACTTACCTGAAAGCTGCTTGATGTCTTTGCTGATGAATAGCAGCAAGCTGAAGTTTGGCCTCAGTAAGAGCCTCTAAATCTGCAGCAGAACACTTAGCTATGTCCCTATCATATTTGTCCTGGATGTTCTGCATGAGTTCATTAAGACTTTCTTCAGCTTCTGTCAGTAAAATTCCCTACAGAACATAGCATATAATTTTTAAAAAATAATGAAAAAAAAAAGAAAATTAAAATTATTTTATTACAGCAACATTGCACCCTAAACCAAATCAGCTTGAATACAAAATGCCTTTTCTAGAAATAGCAGGGGGTGGAATTTTGCTTTTTTCTGGATTAATGTGTTGGAAGTTTGAACATCTTAACTGTGCCTGAACTATTGGAATTTATGCTTAACTACATATTCTAAGGTTTAGCAATATTAATAGTTTTTCATCTTGCTCTATACTTGATAATTTAATACTATACATCTTACTATGCTTAGTATTTTTAAATGATGAAACACAAAATTAAAATACAACATTAAAGTTGTAGCAGGAAGTTTTATATTCTTTTCTATTTATGCTTTGACAGATCCTTGAGGACAGTATCTATCCTGAAATTTCAGCAGTAATTTACTGCCTTTCTGAAAAGAAAAAAAGCTGTAAGAAGTTGTGAAACAAAATCTAAAAGAAAGTTAATTTTAAATAAGACTTCAATCATGGTGCTTTAAGCATAATTAAAAACAAATAATTCAAAGGTTTGTATCATCTAATATTTTCACCAGTTTCGTCAATGCATTCGGAGCTCTACTTAAAAAAAAATGAAAAAATAGAATGATTTAAAAAAGAAAAATCAGAAGGGTATGAAATATATAATGTCTGTTAAATGAGATCCATTCAAATTCACATTTCTATTTAAGTTACTTTCAAGATATAATAAAAATGTCAAAATTCTAGTGTATGGCATATACCAATTGCCATATAAAATCATCCTCCATCATCCTAAAGTCCAAAGTTACCTTCAGCATGGCCATATTTAATTCATCTTTATGTTCAACAAGCTGCACCATTCTGCCTGTTTGTTCCTCTTGTCTTGGGTTCTTATCATCTGTCAAATACATTTCAGATTAAATTTCAGAGGTTAACAGTTGGACTCAATGATCTTTTCCAGTCTAAACAGCTCTATGATTCTATGATAACAGATGCAGAACCAAAGCATTCTCAGTAATTTGAAGAATATGCCTTTTTTTTTCCCCTCTATTTAGAATGGAAACTTTCAATATCATTTTAAAAATCCTTGAAAAATCTTATTTCAGTAATTACTGCATTTTCCAGCAACATTTAATATGTGGTTTATAGTATGACATGTCAATGCATATGCAGTTATAAGTGGAAAAACTATGCTTGAAACAAGTTACAGAATAAATGTATTTTTCCACCACATTTTCACTTACCTTTTTCATTTGATGCTGTAATTCTGCTTGGCTCATCCAAGCTGCTGTTATCAACAGAATAGAAGTGTTTCTCCAATTTCTCAGGTATCTTATTTACTGTGTCAGAAAGGCAAATGATCAAATGCATTTTGGCTAGGGTTAATTTATTTAGAATTTGTTGGTTGCACAGTGGTACCACTGTTAAAGACAGGCTGCAATTAAAAATGTCTTCCAGTACCTACAAGAAAGTGAACAATGGGGATTATTTAAATGACAGATTTGGTATTTTTCTTCTTCAAGACACATTCTGTTTCTATTACTAATGATGTTTATCAACAATTTACATCACTAATATTAGTAATAAGCTATTATTCATTATGGATGAGTTACTGTTTTCCTTTCCACACAATTCAGTCCTTAGCAGCACTTGCTACAGCCTCAATGATCAGGTTTCTAGTAGAAGGTAATGAAGTTATAGCTAATTAGTGCAAGTTCTAGTTTTCTGCATTGTCCATAGCACTCTTTGAGCTAAGGTGGTCACAAAAAAAATATGTAGGTAAATTTGTAGTTCAGAAATTTCAACTCAAAGGAAAGTCTGTTTTTATTCACCCTAACTAGAAAGGTTAAGCAAGGAAAGCAATTCTTGCATCAGATGATTCTAGTATAATTCAGAGAATGGTTTTATATTTATTATAGCATCTTTTCTTTGAGTTTAATATTCTCACTTGAGATTAATAAATTTAGAAGTTGAAAGTCTACAGAGCTTTGCAAAATCATAAGACCAATAAGAGACACTTAGAGACTGTGAAGTGTTCAAATCAAAAGCTCAAGATAGAGCACAACTTCAAAATAATCTGAGACTAGTGAGAACAAAAGCTGTCAAGATAGACATCTCATTTCTGCCTTCTAATATTGATTGTTGGAGGAGACACATAGGCTTACTGTAAACAAAAGGGAGAATAGTGGAGGGGAAAAAAAAGTGGAGTTTTTGTAGTTATTAATTTGTTTTTATGGAACAACTTTTCCACATTCTACTAATATTTGCCCCTACTGGCTCAATGGATCTGTGAGAAGGCAAATGAAAGAAAATTATTAAGACTGAAAAACAAAAAAATAAGTCACTAATGAATATGTGTTTTTAATTAAAAAAAAAAAAAAATAGACTGTTTATTAACTGGTTTGCAGATTCACTCTTTTTTTTTTTTTTTTTTTTTTTTTCCCACAAAAATAAACCTCAATCCCAATCTTAATTAGGACAAATTTTTGCAGACATTTTGGATTGACAGAAATGTTCAGGCTAGATGAGTGATGTTCTCAGCAAGTTACCAGGATAAACACCAGATCCTCATAGCATGACAAAGCCTGACTACTGATGGTCATTGTACCTGCCTCTCCCTTGAAAAGTCACCCTTAATATTTAAAATTTAGGAAATGGTAAACTCTTGAGGAGAATTATGTTCTCTATTTGCTGGGTTGTATAATAACAAATATATTTTCTGAACCAAAAATAGCTCTGATGCCAGAGAAAGAAATACTTATCTCTAGCATAAAATGTTTAGCTCTTTCAGATGTGGTTTTTTTACCTGCAAATTAGTAACAGTCAGGAGAGACTCTGAGGAGTCAAATTTCTGTAAGGCCTGTAAAATGGACAAAACCAAAAATAAGCAAAATGTTCCAATATGAGTATAAAATGAGTTAGCAGAGCAGTGGACAAGTGTAGTTCATTCCCAACTATACTTTGAGAGGGTCTGAAAATAACAATTACTTGGCTTCTACAGCCTCTATATTTTTGAACTATAACCCAAGACACAAAACTATTCCTACACCTTCTAGGATTCATCAGGATTCTTCAACTTAAAGGGAGGAAAAGGCATAAACAGAAATATTTTTCCAAATTCCAGGAGATTTATAGACACCAGCCATCATTTGCCTTTATTTATGTTCTTTACAGGTCTGAATCCCAAACAAACCTAACTCCAGGTTTAGTTCATGCCTCTGCTGTTCACCAGAGCACAGATCTGAGAATGGATTGAAAACAAAAGCTATAAGTCAAGATAACTTGAGACCAAAGCCTCCTTGATGGGTCTTTACTTCTTGGCTTAAGTGACAAATCAAGAAGAACTCATCCAAATCTCTGAGCTCTTCAGACAAATTAATGAAAGGATTTAAAGATGTATTTTAATCTGACTATCATTAGTAAGGAGTAGGCACAAACAGAGCAGCTTTGCAGAATCAGCTCTGGAGAAGATGCTGGTAAACTCTGGCTCACCTAGAGAGAATTTAAGGTAGCTTGTGCTCTAAGAAAAACCACTAGGCTTCAGTTTCTTATCTTCCCTTGCAATTATTATGAGTGTCCTTAGCAAATTTAAAATATCACCTTTTTGAGATGTATTTTAATTTTACTTTTTACTTCATGATTCATTCAACACCTTGTACCACTGCGGGTTATTCAAGTGCAAGTATTTGTCCAGTTTTCTGGGTTTCTAAATGTAAATATTTGACATTCCATCATAGATTTAATTGTAAATAATCCCTCATTAATTATTTTAGACATTGATTTGGTGGCTATTGTCAAAAAAGATAGTGCTACTCTGTACTGGTTGCAGCCACTGTGAGGCTACAATGTAAGGACAGTCAGGGCACAGGTCAGCTGAAATCTCCCTCTCAGGGTCTGGGGAGGTGGGGAGGGGTGGAAATTTCCCTTCACATCAGCTCATTAAACTCAATTTGCCCTGCAGAGTCAGCTTCACTGTTTACAACACAAGGTAAGGGAAAAAAAATGTGAAGTCATGGAGGTCAGTCCTGCTGTTCAGTGAAATTGTCATTCAGTGGCTACTATTTGACCTGCCTTTTGAAAGAAATTTAGGATTTTTTTTAGGGATGTGTAATAACCTGCAAATGTGGAATACGTGGAGTTTCATGGAAATAAATATTACAATTCAATATTATACTTTACTGGTGTTTACCTTCATTTGTTCAACTTTTCTGTATCCTGCAGGTACTTTCCATGGAATTCTCTCTCCACAGGTAAGCAAAGACAGCTCATGAAAGGCCTCTGTAAAAAATCCTATATCTGTAAGTACTTTAATCTGTGAAAAAAAAAAAAAAAAAAGAGAGCCTTTGATTTAAACAATTTTCAGTTATTTGTCTTGCTCAAAGTATTCCAAGGTAATTTTCAAGTACATTTGGCTACTGAAATAGTATGTTGATGAACAATGTTCTTCAGTGGAAATAATTTACAGTTTATAGTAAATAAGTGAAATTTCAAACACATGTGTTTCACTTTTAAAAACAAAAAATCCCAAACCAACAAACTTATTATTCAGAAACTTTCTCCTAACAAAGGAAAAGAACTAAATTCATAGATTTTACTCAGCTTAGAATTGCAGTATTCAGCTATTCTGTCTCATATCAGAATGTCCTAAAAATACCTAAAACCAATAACACTGTGATTTCTACTAAATATTAGATTTCCTTAAAAAAAAAAAAAAAAAAAGGATTAAAAAACCACAAACCAAAACCAACACAAGAACTTGAGTGAAATGACAGATGTCTGTTCTCAGAAGTCTGACAACCTGGTTCCACTCTGGTGCTGATAACAAATCCAGAAGCAAACATTGCAAACAAAAAATCATTTCTGTTTTGCACTTAAGAATAACATTTCAAAGAATGGTGGAACACGTTTAAAAATACCAAGTAAAAAGCTTGGACCTAAGAGGGAAAATCTCATTTGCTTTAAGAGACTGAATTTTAAAACATTAGTTTTCATAGTAGTAATATATAAAGAAATTTAAAATCAATTACGTTTAACAAAGAAATTAAAAGTTTATTTGAAATAGAGTGTGATGTGATAAAAAGAAAGTTTGATTACCTTTAAGATTCTTCCTTCAATAGATTTAGCTGGGTCCTTACAAATCTCAGAAACAAAGTACTGGTATAATGTGAACAGTGGTAAAATCTGTTGGAAAATATTAGGCCATCTAGTTATAAATGTCATAAAGGGTACAATTATAGAAATATATGTTGCAATTATATATCACAAATATATAGGTAATAGAAGAGTACTGCTTTCACTGCCACACAACACTCTATGAAGGATGAATGTGTTATAAAGTCCTTCAGCTGGCTAAAGCTAATCCCTTACACTATCTTATGTGTCACAAAGCAGAAAGTGAAGTTTCCCCAAATTATTCTGTTTTCAAAGTGGATCCTTTTGCTATATCATTAGTGAGTAAACCTGCTGGAAAGATGTTGCTATAGGGGATTTCTCAAATTGCATTTTGATGCCTTGATTTTTTCAGTATAACTAACAGAATAATAGAATTCTTTTAGGTTTATAAAATAAACACAATGAAGCCCTGCAACAAAGTGAAATTATACCAATTGCAAAATAAACTGTATAGTGATGAGGTTTATTGGCAAATTTATTTGCATTCATTTCAGATTGAAAGTTTTTGTAAGGGCAACTAACAAAAAACATTTTACAAATGAGTTTTAATGAAGTACACAAACATTTCATAGCACTTCATAAAGTTAGTTTTCATAAAGTAGCTTTATACTTCTGAATTTGGATTGCAAATGACTGAGGCAAACGTTTTAATTGTACCCACAGAGTTTCCAGATGATATTTGAAGTCATTCAACAAAATTAGTCTTTGAAGTCTTATTTTTAATAAAAAAGGAATCTTGTTATATTTTGATATGTGTCAAACCAATTTTCTGCCATAATCCAAAACATTCCCACACATTAAGCATTCTGTGGAAATGAAACTCTCATCCTGCTGAAACTGCAATTGCTTTGACCATGATCTCTGGCCTGGATCTATACTGTGCAGGAAGAATCAGAAATGTGCATGGCCACGTGAAGCAAGAAGTCAAAGTGTCCCTACCTCCAGGTAAGTAACTGTCTGTTCCTTGATCTCACTTGATCTCCCATAGTGAGGGCACTTAGACAAAGCTTAATAGCAAAGTGAACTCCAGTAAAGCAGGATGTGAAGCAGCAACAGGAAGTAAGACAGACACTTAGCCTGAAGTTCCAGAAGAAATCAATCCAACAAATTGCTTGCTGACAAAAAAGGGATAACACCTTGCTGCTTCCTCTCCTCTCTAACTTCTCTTCCATCTACGTTTTCCTACTCCCCTGCTACCAGCCATGTATTTTTCCCCTGCCTTGCACTGGCTCTGCCACTTGCAGAACCTTCCTATAAGTGGATTCAACTCATTAAAGCAGGAGAATGCCACCTAATTTTTCTGCTGGAGAGTTTTCTGTCATGCTGGGAGTTGATTTATAGAGGTATACAATAATTGGCTGACATGAAAACCTGTTAGAACATCCAGGACCAAGCAGGAACAGAGGTAGAACTACACATTTTTCAGTACTATAAACAATTTGATCGATTTACTCCAATGTTCAGCTTTGCACCTTTGAAAGGAGTTGGATTGAAATGGAAGTAGTCAGCCATTAAATGGAGGAAATAAGCACATCATCAACATAAGAGGGAAGCTGTAAAAACACTCCATAGAAAGGAATGACAGAACATGAGGAGGAGACAAGGAAGAACAGACTTTTATTTACTGAATATGAAAGTAAAATCATTGAAAGCATTCTGGGCATACTGCATTTAAAGTAATTCTCAGTACAGTGCAGTTCAAATAGGAAATTTCCTCTAAAATGCCTAAGCTAAGTGGGCCAGGTATTGTCATTTTCCTGAATAAACACATACCCTGTGTACTCTAAAAACTGTAGGCAGCAAGCTATACATAGTGCCCCAGAAAATAACCATAAAGGTATTTTGCTAGAGCTTCTGAGGTATCTCATACGTACTCCCACACAAAATAACCAAATAAGACTTGATGTCTTAAAATGCATTTCCAGAGTGTAAAAAGAATACTTACTATTAAGTTTTGTTTTGCACAATGTAGTTCAAACATAAGGAAATTCAGACTTGCAACCACAGTGGAGATATCAGCTCTGTAGCGATCGGAGAACAAGTCAATGCCAGGAATGAGCATCTTTGCCTCATACTGTGCAAAGTCACAGTCAGATGTTGGATGTGGAAGAGAAGCTCTAAACAGGGTCTGAAAGTAACAATAGTGAACTACTTGTGAAAAGATGTATAGGCATTTGTGAAACATAAAACTTCAACCCTTGAGACTTGTAAATGACTTCATAAATGAAACTCCGAGTGTTGAGTATCCAGTTGTTCCCAGACAAAACCATGAAAAATCTCTTTAGAATAAAATGTTTCATGTGTGAACTTGATAGAGAAAAAACAAACAAGCAAAAACTAACAAAAAAAAACCAAACCAATACACACACGTCAAAAAAATAAGGACAAAACAAAAGAGAAAAACTAGTCTAGGTGTAGAAAAATAATCATAAAAGTTTCCTCAACAGGTACTCTCCAAGTAATGAAAAATCTCCCTAAAAAGCCAATGGTGCTTCTCTCAGATTTCAAGTCAAAACATCCAAATACATCTCTGGTTACACTGGAAAAAAACCCCTATAAATCACTAGGGGTTCTCACAAAGACTTCCTAGAAGTCCCTCATCAGCAGACAGAAAAAACAATAATTTATTCAGACATCCCCATAACCAAGGAAAATGCATAAGAGAAAATTGTTGAGATGCCTCTGGGGATGTGTTCAACCATTTCTTTACAAAAGATGTTTCATGGAAAATGTTTTCCACCATTTTTCTTTGCCCCACAAGCTAAGAAAGCTACTTGGTCTTCAATCCTTGCCTCACTATCTATTTTGGGACATCATTTTTGCTGACTGCAAGAACAGTTAAAAGGTAGTTCCACCTCAGTTTCACCTTTAACTAGGTCAGCTAGTGTTCATATAAGTTTAAACTCATGGGAATTTAAGGAAGTAACTGAAATGTTCCTCCCTAAAAAGTGCTAACATTGCCTCTGATGTTGGATATTCCTTCCCAGTTGTGTTTATTTTGTTGCAATTAGCAATGATATACTAGAGAAATACACATTTACATACTCAGATCTGAGATATTAACAAGCCTAAGGCCTATACCAGAGGTGGAATTTAAATAAGGTTATAAAAGCTTTCCTAATCAAGGCACAAATTACAGGCTTGAACTTCACAAGATACAGTGACAGTAATTGATTATATTTTTCAGGATGCTCACCCTGGAAGCTACTCCTATCCCAATTAATATCAGACTCACTTCAGTCAAGTCACAATTATACTTCCACTGTTATACAACCAGAACAAATGCTTACTATTATTTCTGTCAAAAGGAGGAATCAAACTCAATCAGCTTCGTACCACCAGCAATTACAGTGCCAGAAGCTAGTCCAAATTCCATTCTCCTTTACCTTTGTTTCTTCAACTTGTTCTCCCTCTGCTGAATTTAATGATGTTTTAAACATGGCATGGTACAGGTCACACAATCACAGCCACGTCTGGCACAAGATGTTAGGAAGTGGCACTGGTTTTATTGGAAGAAGTCATCTAACTTTGTGATGCTGCACTGGGATGAGTGACCATTAATCTCAGTGGAGTATGATTGGCAGAATATTTGCAGCTCTTTTTCCTATATCACTTTTGTTACTAGTATCTTAAAATTTCCTTCTAAAAGTAAACTGAAACCCTTCTTTCCTCTATAGCTGGCTTCTGAAAGTTTGTAAATGAAACTGAATCATTTTGACTATGCAAATATCTTATAAAGATGAGATTTTAGTATTACAAACTGGTATCTTTCAATGTTAAAAAAGGATTAAAAAATTATTTTATATGAAATCTGCTCTCCTAGATGAAAATTTATGACAGCCTGGGAAGATGGTACAGATCCGACAGAGAGAGCACACTGCTGTCATTGATGCCATCCAGCTCTTCCTGAACAGAACACTTCAAGAGAAGGAAAATATATTTAACTGCCAAATATTTTAGCCATCTTCATTTTTCAGTATTTCATTATTTCTCTGAGATGCCAGCCTCTTACTGAAGTGATAATTTTTAGGCTATAATACAGGAGGAGTGTTAAAAAACAGATAATAAAAACATCTAATCTAATGCGCATTGTCGACTACCTCTGATCTCCAGTTTTCCTTTACAATCAAGATGAAAAGAGAAATATTTTAACAGAGGGTTTTTGAGATTCAAATTTTAGGGAAAAAAAAATGTTTTCATTAATTCTAACTGAAATTGTATTCTTACCTTAAAGAGCAAAGCAGAAAACCAGCAGTATTTAGTTCGTAATCTCACCTTTGATGTTGTTATATGCCTAAAGTGCAACAAATCATAAGTAACATCAATGTGCACATCAACATAAATTATTCAGATTATAGCTTTTGTTTTGGGTGGATTTTTTTGTATGTTAAAGATACTAACAGAATCTGTTAGTATCTTTCTTTTCCTTATTGGAAAACAGCTGCCTGTTCAATAAATATGTCCTCAGCCACACCATGCAAGAAAAAAAACATTTGGCCAAAGACATACCTAGATAAAGGGAGTCATTTAGATTATCTTTAAAGGAGAGAAACAGGCAAAATTAATGTCATACAAAACTAGAAAGATAAATTGAGCAACTCAGACCTGAAAGGGTATTTCTTTCTGCAAAGGAACCCTAAGATAACTTGCACATGGACTTGTACATGGTCAGTGTCTAGCTAGATTAAATGAATTCCACACAGTACCTCATCAAAACTTTAAACCACCAACTTCAACTCACTCCTTTTTCTCTTGGGTGTTGATTCTGAGTGTGGCAATGCTGTTTCATCCTGAAATACTCATGCTAATACATCCAAAGCTACCTTGGTTTACAGATATAATACATTGAGGAAGAGCTCAGAATTACATCCACAGTGCTTTAACAGCAGTCAAGGAGTACTGGGTAGAAATATTTATTAATGGCAGACTTTAATGCAGTAATTCCAATTTCATTGAGTTGTAATTCACCAGAAAATGAGTACTTTAGGCGGTAAATCTGCCCTGAAGATACATTAATATTTAATATGTGCAATGACTTGGGATATGTGATATTTCAATTGAAAATCAATACGACTGCAAAATCCTCGTGCTTATGACTTTTTATCATTTTGTTTTATATCAATGACTTCTCCATATAAAAGACAGATAAAATTATGGTCAAAGATGAGCACTCAAGAAAAAGGAACAACAATATTCTCCAAAACAACAACTTACTGAAAGGAAAAATTCCTCTGCTTTTGATGAGTCTTTTTTTTATAGCAACTCCTTAGTGTTTTTAAATTAATTGCAAATTGCCTGCTGTCCTGGATGAGCAATTGGTTTAAAATAAGAAAAATACATATATAGATAAAATACTTACTGAGCTATCTTAGCAACTAAGACTGCTGCATGTAAACATCCCCAAACTCCAGCCTGAGAAAGAAATTTCTGACTAATATCAGTTGATCTTCCAACTGCTGAGCAGTCTGTAGCATTTTTTGGAAAAACTAATTCTTGCCAGCTGTTAAGAGCATCAGAAATGTTGAGTGTTTCATCGAGGGCTTGACACCAATATTTAAAAGCAGCTCTGTAACACATAAAAAATGTTCTCATCATATTGGTGACATTTTCCAAAGTGGAAGATAAGACTCCTTTCATTTTACTTTTATTGCCTGAAATATAATTCTGATTAGGTCAAAAACTGAAATTCAGTTTCTACAACACAAAAGATACCATTCCCAGTCAACAGACTTACTGGGACTTAGACTAAAATTAAATTGTCAAGCAATAGATATTATTTTGTTAAAACACACAGAGATGTTTAATTAATTTGCTTAATTGCAATTAGCTAGCTAAGTAAAATAAACAATTTCTTACCAAAAAAGGCCTCTCAAACTGAAGAGTTAGATGAAAGAGGTTATATGGACTTGAGGACAGAACAAGAAATTACAAGACATTTAAAGTTGTATGAATGCTAATTAAAAAAAAAAAAATAAACAATGATCTTTTTTAAATCAAATAACTACCTTTTCTTTCCAGAGTAAAAGTGAAGATTTCCAAGTTCATGTAAAGCCTGAACCTTGAGATCTTTCTGCTTGTTTATTTCAAGGATTCCTGTTGATTTTATAATCAAGTAGGAAAAAAATACATCATTATATCAATTACTGATTCTTGAACAAGTTTTTCATGAGCAGTAAACATGGAATTCAGTGCATTAATACTTCTTTACAGGCTTGTATATTTTACCTTCTAATGTATGATTTCTTATATCTACTAACTTTGAAAACAAGAGTAGGATAGATCTATGGGCCTATCTACATAAGATTTTGTGGTTTTGGTTTTTTTATACTAGTTGGATACTAGCTTTCAGACAGTTATAGCTGGCTAACAGAGAAAATTAATACTGGAATAAACATGTAGGGACACAAATAAGCAGAGTGGTATCACATCTTAGCTGTAAAATAAAATTATGAACAAAGATTACCAATTGTTTGTTCATAGGAAGAGATGACCACTGAAAGATGTGACTGTGGTATTGGTTTACTCTCAATCATGCTGGAGAAATTAAAGTCTTCTTGAGAAAGGTCACGTGGTGTTGGTAGCAGCTTCAGTTCAGCTCCCACATTAAATTCCAATGTTCTGTTCGAAGAGATGTGACTGCTGATTGCTCTTCCAACATTTTCTAGACCAGAAAAGTGATTTATACAGTCAGTTTGAAAAAGTATTATGCTATTTCCATAGAATGTTTGGGGCTGGAAGGGACCTCCAAAGGTCATCTAGTGCAGCCCCCCTGCAGGGACCAGGGACACCCTCAACTAGACCAGGCTGCTCAGAGCCTTGGCCAACCTCACCTGGAATAGATCCAGGGATGGGGCCTCAACCACCCTCCTGGGGAGCCTGTTCCACTGATCCACCACCCTCAAGGTGAAGAACTTCCTGATATCCAGTCTAAATCTACTCTAGTCTAACCACAAGTATTTCCACTCCACATTACTCAAAGAAATATGCAATTCCTCTGTGCCCTGTTTCTAACTGATTTCCTATGCTATGATTCTGTCTCATAATTAAACTCATTGGTCGGTGCAACCAAAAGAAAATACATTTTGTCAGAGGAAATAAACTTGGGAAGATCTGCTAGTCAGTGTTCTGACAGAGGTTTCACTGCAGACAGACAAGTGACAGCTGCAGGAAAAAATAACCATCCAACCATGAGGCACAAATCAGAGGAAACCAGGCTTGTACTTACAGAACTTCATAGATCACTATTTATTCTGTTTCTTCTAATTGTCAATAACAACTAAAACTTTAATTTAAAAAAAAAACAAAACAACTATCCCTTTCACTCTTTAGTATTTTAATTGCATATACACTTTACTAAGTGAGAAACATTTCAATAAACAACTCACCTTGTGTGTGTGCAAGAAATAATGAAAGTAGTTTTCTGCTGTGTCTCAGTGCCCTGTTACGGTAATTAGATTTTTGTAGAGTTTCTCTAAAACATTTCAGTGTGTCATTCACATCAAGAGGTAAATATAAAAGGGCTTTTACTCGACTGTTATCTAAAAGGAATTAATAATTATGGTGAAGAATTTTGCATTACATAAATGAATACATATTTTTACTAAAAGTCCCTGCAAAATATATACTTGAACAACACAAAAACTGAAATATATTCATGTAATAGTTATGTTTGTTTCCTGTTGGATTATAAATTTAAAAATAATAATTAACCATCAGGAGCAATTTTTATATCTTCTTTCAGTATGAATCTATTTGGAAAGGTCTTGACAACATTAGTATCTATCCACAATCAGAAGAAGAATAATCTGAAGACAAAACTGAGTTTATATTAAAAGAAATTTATTATAGGAGCAGTGGAAGATCTACAGTAAGGATGAAAACAAACAAAAAACAAATATCCAGCATGAAAAAAAAGTAAAAGGTTTGTGAGAAAAGAGAACTCACAACATGGAAATGTTCTCTGACCTGTATTATCATTTTTCTCCTCAGGATAGGAAATGCATCCAGTAAAAATCTGTTCACTAGCAGAAGGAGCAACAGGCAGCTGTAATTTCTGACTTATGTAGTTTCTGCAGCTCATCTAAAAAGCAAGTTTTGTTTCATGATAATTGAATAATATTCAGAAAAAAAAAATATATTATGTTTTTTAACAAAGGACTATGTTCTGAATGGCAAGGACTGAAATAAGACAGCTGGAAACAGCCCTACAAATCCACTTTTCCCCCTCTCCTTTAAGTCTTGTGTCTACATCAATTGATAGAAACATATTACAAATATCAATCATGCAACTGTCTTTAGCAAAACTTCTTGAAAATAAACCTTAGGTTAAAAAAAAAAAAAAAGAATTTTTTAATATTTTAATAGCTGGAAATTTCTAAGTGGTAATGTCAGTTTACTAAATATATAGAGCCATGATTTAATAAGAGTTTACTGAGCAACTAAAGGGTTTTTTGGTAGTATCAAATTTTTCAAGTTTTTTATTGGTATAGTCAGTGTTCGCATGAACTTCATTTGATTAATTTTGGTCTTTAGGGTAGTTTTCCAAGACAATCTCTTTGTATTTATTTTTAATTAATCACAAATATTGCACAATATCCAAATAAATGTTTTTGGGTTGAAAGAGCAGCATCAAGAACTGACATGAAATTAGATTTAGGCTCGTAATATGGAATGGATACATTATATATGAAAAAAAAAAATGTTCTCTGGGCCATCAAGTCCAGACCTCTGCTGTTGTTGAAATCATGACATATAAACCTTGTCATGCAGTTCAACCAATTATGTTCATTAATTCATCATAATTTACTGCCTGTGAACATTATGAAAACACAAATTAATCTAATCAGGAAAAGTACTTCTCCATACTGAGTTCATATTCAAAGTCAGTGCCCAGAAGAGAAATCTGTGGTTCACCTTATTTGTGTTATCTGACAGATATTTTATGAAATGAGGCTCAGGACTGTCCAGGCCACTCAGTTGCTGCATTTTTTCCAGCAGCTGCCTCTGAGCATACACCAGCAGTGGAGTCACTTGTTCTGTGTATCTCTCACTGGAAAAAAAAAAAAAAAAAAATGCAGTCTAGAAATTAAGGAAAATATTGGTATATTTAAATATAGAATATTGCTTCTTAAAATTGGTGGAACTTACTGTGTAAAGATGTTAAATTGTACAGCTATGTGTATCAGTGCTTCCCACTTCTTCAGCTGATATAACAGCTCTACTGTTTTAAGAATCAGATGACATATCCATTTCAAGTCAACCACATTTACATCATCCAGGGGAGACTGTGTATGGAGATTAGAACCACCATTCTCATCCTTAATACCTCCTGTACAACTGGGAATGCAGAAGTCTCCTTCAGGATCCACAATCTACAGTGAAGAAACATTATTTTATCTGTTATTTTCAAACTTGTTTTTAGGACAAAACCAATTATAAAGATTAGAAAAGACTGTAAGCCTCTAAAAACTAATAACTTAGACATAACAGAATATAATGCAAGAGATGGAAAACTATCTCTGCTGAAGATGTGATAATAAATAGTGGCTCAGTAATAAGATTGTGATAATAAAGAGTACCCTGTCTCAATAAAAATCTTTTTTACCTTAAGAGACCTGCTTGCTTGCAGTTCAGTTATCATATCAATGATCATGTCTGATGCCAAATAAAATGGCAACCAGATTGTATTCTTAAGAATATCCCTGGTAATGGGAAATGAATCCATAAGGGAATGTGAATAGTTAGCAATCAGCTGGAATTCTTGAGTATAATTCCAAAGTTCTCTACAGGCATTTTGAAGCAATGTCCAGTGGCCACCACGGTGAGCAAGAACCTATGCATATAAATAAAAATGCAATTTTACTTTGGAAATATAGACATTTAAAGCCTCATTATTATATTATAAGGCTTAGGCATAAATAAACTTTGAAAAAGGCAGTTTATGAATCAGATCATTCAGTATTTGAATTTATATAAAGCATGATAGAACCTTAATTTAGAAATTTTCATAGAAACATTCATTATAATTTAATATTATGATTGCTTTTGTCACGAGAATAAGAAATAAATATTAGTTCACACCACATATACATGTGTTTTTATTCAGTTTTAGTAGGGTTTATGGGAAGAGTAGTCAGCCTGCATTTTCTTTCAGTCACTGGTCCTTCTGAAAGGCAGGTCTGCAAGTATTTTCAGAAAGATTTACCAAACATGAGAGGGAAAGTTACAAAAATAAAGTGAAAAATAAAACATTTATATAAGTTATTATATGTTTGATAGAAATATTCATTATGATAGGTGATATGCCTGACACTTCATAAACTGCCCTTGTGCAGAAGAGGAGAAATCATTGATTTTTTCCTAATTTTTTGAAGTTTCTGAAGTGGGGGGGGGGGTGTCCTAAAATGTTGGAAGTATTGTAAAGAAGTGCTTAGTAGGAGATAAAATGCTTAATAAAAAGGGGTATCTTACTGCTGCTCTTCTTAAATGCAAAAAGATATTTGTAAAATGCTCCAATAAAGTGTTTGACAAAAACTGGTTGGTTTTTTCATGGGAACGAGAGACAGATATTTCTGTATTGTCTGTTGTTTGAGTTTGAGGAGCATCTGTTCCATCCAGTTTAAAGCTGTGCTCAGACTTCTCTGTACCTGAAGACAAAAAGTTCACTGGTTAAAAATGAGTTAAAGTTCTGAAAAAAAAAAATTATCAGCCAGCTAGGATTTTCATGTGGCAGGAAAATACTGAAATGTTAGGAAATGCCAGTGTTAAGGTTATCATGTTTATAAGGTTATGATATTTAATATATAAGATTTATTACTCAAGTTTGAGCAAAATAAAAACATGTACCAAACAGTTTTTAGCCTCAAAGCACAACCCTCATAGTAATTAGGAAGAAGTTACCATATGCAAGCTCCCAGAAACCTTCCTGAAACTGAGGCCTTTTAAAAGAAGTTAGAAAGGAAATAAGTCTGAAAAATTCTGTAGTGTGTGAAAAACTGCTTTATTATTGTATTCAGGATGAAATATAAAATTTATATTGTCACCAACACCTGAGGTAATTGAAATCCTATATCTCACATTTATCTACCAACAGGAGACTGTCAGTTCCTGTTGAAACCTCAAAGAATAACTTAGGAAATTACTGATCTATTAGGAAATTTAAAGAAAATTAGACATCAAGTAACAAACACAGCTGGTGATAAAAATTCCCACTGCATTTAGAATAATCTGGTATATTATCAATTTAATAGGTCTAGGTATGGCTTCTGCAAACCAAAAACTATCATCACTAATTTATTAGAATTTATGAGCTTGTTACTATGGGATAAAGGATAACCACTTTAAACAATACTCAGAGATATTATAAATGCTCTATCATTGCCTCGGACTTCTTTTATACTTTCTATTTTTCTATTTCTATATTTTTAAAAGTAGAAAATACAAAGAATACTTTAGAAATAAACATCTTCTGTTTTATTTGGCATGAGTGTTTTTCCAGAAGTTATGTGGCTAACTAATAGTGAAGGTCAAGATAGAAATGTTAGATAGAAAAGAGAAAAGAAATGTTAAATTGAAATTGATTCCAGTTATGCACCCATTAAAAGTTCTTACAAGTTTGGTTTTCTGTCATTTCTGACATTTTAAGGAGAGTAGGAGGAGTTGTTGTTCTCATGTTGTTCTCTATGGCTTCTCTCACCACTACAGTGCCAGAATTATTTAATGAGAATATTTCAGGATCCAAAATATTGTAACTGCAGAATGGAAGAAAAATAAGAAAGCACAGAAAAAAAAAACAAGCAGATATAATATTATAAAGGATTTTGATATACATACACAAAAGTTCCACAACCTCCCTGAGCTAAACATAAGGAAAAAACTTTTTGAAAAGGGTGCCCAGAGAGGTTGTGGAGTAAAGAAGCTTTTCTTTCCAGCAGGTCAACCCTTAACCTGGACTGGTACATTGGATTATTTCTCCCCAGGTGCAGGTCTCTACACTTGCCCTTGTTGAACTTCATTAGGTTCCCCTTTGCCCAAGTCTCCAGCCTGTCCAGGTCTCACTGAATGGCAGCAGAGCTTCTGGTGTGTCAGCCACTCCTGACAGACTTGTGTCATCACCAAAGTTGCTGAGGGTGCTCTCTGTCCATCCAATTCACTGATGAATATGTTTAACAAGATTAGAGACCTGGGAACACCTCCAACTGCAATATGCCTGTCACTGGCCCTAGGATGGAAAGCAAAACTTGCTACCTAGTAAATCAGCTTGTTTGGAAGGTGATCTGTTCATATGAGAAAGTGGCTGATGATACTGGAATTGATATCTCTTGGCATTCATAGCTAATGCAATAATCTATGTTAATATAGATAATGCAGTAAGATATACCTGTCCAGGTGCTGGGAACCACAAATTCCAAAGTTATATTGCTTTTCCAGTTCCTTTTTCAATAAGTTGTAGTGTGCAACTGCCAGGTAGATATTCATCTGAGACCTCCAGGGCATCTCTTCAAGACACATATGATGAAACATCTTTTTGTTTAAGTAATTGTTCACAATTGGTTTCAGCAGTACCACTAAAGTGTGACGAGCTACTCTCTCCAACTCTTGCTGGCTTTTCCTAAACCAAAATATATGAAGCAGCAAAACATGAAATTGTGTTTTCTTGAAACTCAAAAGAAAATCATGGTGAAGACACACAGAAGTATCCCAATGAATATCCATGGACTTGCAGTAACTTAGAAGCATGTTTCTAGCAATGGGATTTTTGCTGCAATCAAGAAAAGTAATTGTGCTTTCCCTCTTTAAGTGCACTTATTACACACTAAATGAGATCTTGCATTTAACCAACTTCCATAAGATATTTCTCTTAGTACATACAAAAGCCCTATGTTAGATGTCATGAGTATAGGAATCATCTAATAAGGTTATTAAAGCAAATAAGTTTCTCACATCCTGTTCAGGAGATGGAGGGTCTACTATTACATCATAAAATTATTCTATTTATTGCTGTCTATGGGTAGCTAATCACCTTCAATGGGAAGAAAACATTTTGTTTCAAATCCAGACACAGATTTTGTGTTTCTCTTCTAGATTAAATAATTCTACCTTACCTGACACACATACAATGTTGTAGTCAAATCAAATCTCATTTTTTCTTTTTTTTCTTGAACCCTGTATCAATCTAAATTCTTTTTCTGCCTGCTTTCCACCTTTGAAAGTTAGGCAGAATAGTATATAATATCCAATGGTGATTATATTATACAACAACATTATTATGTAAGAAACAAAAGAGTAGCTGAACAAACAAAAATCCCAGGATAAGTGAAATATTCCCTCTTCCACTGAAAGACATGAAAATAATATTAATTAAGGTGGTCTTAATTAACTTACAGGAAAAATTAATGTTTAGGTAAATATTTAGAAGACAGTGTACGGAAGATTTTTTTTCAACAAAATATTGACTATTGACTAATCAAACTATTTTTCAACAAAATAGTTGAGCCTTGAGCATCCTGGTCTAGTGGGAGGTGTCCCTGCCATGGCAGGGGGATTGGAACTAGATGACCTTTAAGTCCTCTTCAAACCCAAACCACTCTATGATTCTATGATAATTTTGTTCTTTATATGAACCTGACAACTTCTGTTTATTTACCTTTGTAATTGTGGAGATTCTAATATATTTGGATGTTTCATTAAATACTGTCTAAGAGTCTGTCTTTTTTGAATAGGAGTTGAGGTTGTTTTTTTTCTGGGTTTCTTCAAAGTTGATGACTTTGGTTTCTTTAAAGGTGAGCTCTTCATTCCCTAAAAAAAAAAAAAAAATCTTTCATGAAAATCTTAAATATACCTAAAATACTTATTTATACCTCCATTATAACTTCCTTGAGGTATACAGCAGTTTGGTTTATGCAGGAACAGAACAGAAAATAAATTCTGGAACTGGTTGTCAAAATAAGACAGCAAAAGAGATATTTAACATTCTAGAAAGCCTTAACATTTTTCTGGAAGCTGTATGTCAAATGCCTGCCACAGCCATTTCCCCAGATACTTTCTTTCATATACCTGTGTTTTTCATCTCAAAAATAATATTTCTTTTCCTACTATTATAAATAATAAAACTTTGCAAAGCAAAAACAGAGACAGAAAGCCCTTTCCCTAATCTATCTCAAATACCAGCAGTATTACAGCATTACTAGAGCATTATGACAGGGAAAACTCTTCCTCCAAAACAATACAAATCCATTCTGTTGTTACCTTCCAGTATTCTTCCCCACCTTAAAAGTCTTTACTGTGCAATAGAGTACCTGCACAAGGTGTTAATTCATGGACAAGTACAACATATTGTACAAGAAGGTCTGAATTAATCTCCTTTTCTTAATGTGATAGTACCCAAGGCATTTCCTATTAACATCTTGGGTTTTTTGAAGGGAGCTGATGAAAGGCAAGTTTTCATTGATTTTGGAATGCATTACTCTGACTCATCTCAAATTCCTCACAACTCTTGGGTCTTTTCAGATAAGCCCCATGCCACCCTTTCTGCCTAGTTTTAGGAGTGCAGAGGTGAAGACTAGAGTGTGTTTCCCAAAGTTTAGCAATTATGCCTCAAGATGATGTTTTTATGGCACATCTTTGAAAAAATATATATATTTGTGCTTATGGTGTTGCTGCCCAGTAAACAAATACATGATTTATTAAAAACAAAACTCACAGTATGAGACTCCCCAGCACCTGTAGTGTGTCTGTCTGTGCCTGGAGAACCTGGTCCACATGTTGAAGTTCCACTGATACAGAGAAGATTATCATTCCTCCTGACAAACAAATAATGTTAAAAATCACCATCATCATATTAAAATCCTTTCAGAGTTAAAGGGTTCTCCCTGGGAACAGGTAGAGCACAGGCAATTCCATAGGGAGTTTTTAATTCAGCAGGTTTTCTTCCCTTCTTCCTCTTCAGAATATAGGAATTGCTCACTTTCAAGGTTTATTACAGAAATAGAAGTTTCTAGGTTACAACTATCTCACTCTCCTAACTCCTAGTAAAACAAATCAATTTACTTCATTAACCAAATTCTACTATTGAATTTTTCAAAGAACTTCTTATTCCAATTTCTTTTGGTCTTTTGTAACAGAAATTCTTGTTCCTTATAACTACTTTTTTGATTATTTGCCTTTCAAATTTTAGAATCTTGTATAATTTTGACAGAGTTATAGTTAAATTTCTTTGGGAATCCTTGTATGGAGGTGTTTACAGTTTGGTTCCAGTTACCTTTTCAGTTTTGAGGTTTGTTTTTTTTTCAGAATCTACATCACTACATTAAGCCCTGACCAGTTTCCTTTTCATTTAACCCTCATAGCAGAATGGCAAATGGCTGTATTATCAAAGGGTATCTGTGAAAAGGGAAATCCTGGAAATTGCTGATGTTAGATGGGAGTTGTGAACAGACACAGCCAAGGGGGAAGTCACTTTGTATAATAAGGTATCAGTATTTTCTGCAGCTATATAATCTGTGTTTATAGAGCTTCATAAGACTAGAAACCATGGAAATGGTTGCAGGTGGGTCTTGTGCCAGGTACAATTTACAGTTTCTGCTGTAACTGTGACACTGGTGAACCTAAGGAATATTTCACTACTACTTATTAAAGATCTACCTGTTCAAGTAAACTTGCACATTGCCAGCCCATTCCAGAACACTTTGAAACTTCTCTTCATTCAGGATTTTGTGCAAAACTTGAACAAAGAACTCGAGAAAACGTGTTTTATTTCTGAATTTCATCACTGCAACAGAGTAACAAATAATTAACACAGGTTTTGCATTTATGCTGTAACAGGGTTCTAGATTCAGATATCATTCCAGGAATGTATGTCTCCAATTGTATTTTTATGTTATTTGCATGTTGATGAAGAAAAGGCATCCTGATACTAAAATCAGACAGGTCATGATACACAGCAGCAGTTTCTAAATATTTTATCTTGTGACCAGGCAGCCAGAATCCCAAGTTTACTCACACTCCTAGAATGACAAACATTCTAGGGACTGAGAAAACAGGTTTGTTGTTTTGTTTTTTTTATCATGCAGTACATAAAGTAAAAATATTTTGTAACAAAATTCAACATGCCTAACTGTACACATGCCTGAAAATCCTGAAAAAAACAATAAAGCAAGTATAAAAAAAGGCAACTGCATCCTATTCACTGTCACTCTTCTCAGCCACATTGGTGAACAAGCACCACACAGTTCTCACTGCAACTCTGGAGCTATGCTCTAGATTTTAGGCAGCTTTATAAACGTTATCAAAATGCTTTTAGTGTTTGGCTGACTTAATACTTTTTACTATCCAGAAATAAGTATTTATCCTATCTGAAAGCTATACTAATTTTACAGGCTAGGCTCCATTGTTATTTTGAACATCAGTATTAAGGAAATAAGGCAGTGGCAAAGGTCACATGCCAGAATCTAAAAGCCTATTTAAAAAGTGCAAGTGTTCTCAGAATTTTATGAATTCCTCTTCCAGCAACACCATTTAATGTGGAAATGGGGTATTTCAATTTAAAAAGAGCATTCCACACAAAAAGAATCTTTGAAAACTTAATGCAATTGAAGAAAAAAAAAAAAAGAAGCACATTTTAAAGATTATGAAATAATTATTCAAATTATTTTAAATATAAATGGTTTATATACTTAGCATCAACTGCTAAACTACTTTGTTGCAAGTATTTTGTACACTTATTACTGTGATTAAATGTATAGATGAGGACAAAATGAAGGTAAAGTTTCCAAGAGTTTGTTCCAAACAAGAGGTAAAGAAGCCTTTACATTTAAAATAAACCCCTACCTTCTTGGTAAGCACTGTCTGATGTCCAACATGAAATTACAGGGTAGAGGAAAAAAGGATCTTCTTGTCCTGTAAGCTCTGGTCCACAACCTACATCAAGATCCAAATCAAATCCATCATGAAAAGCAGGGATAGTGTATAAGAGAAATTCTACCTGGAATTATGAATGAGATGACTAGAAGTCATCACTACCAGGTATAAATAAGACCACTGAAATTATGATTTTGGTTGATTTCTCATGAAAGATATATGAAATAAAAGTACTTCTTAGGTAAATATTTTTTTTAGAAATAAATCATGCAGAATTTCTATTGAAAAAACAAAAAAAAATGAACAAGTGTTTTAATAGTACACCCACCTGGTTTGGTCAGTCTGAGGAGATTTGATTCAAGAGCATTTAGATTTTCTGTTGCTTTTTCCACTGCAGCTAAATGAGATTTCTTTGCAGAAGGGGTCTGAAATTATTTCAAGAAAGAAAAAAAAAAAAAAAAAAATGGGTATGATAAATCAACACTTCACTCTGATTCTAACTTGCAAGAATTTGCAAGTTTACTTTTTGTAAATTGCAAATTTGCAATTGCTCTTTGTAATTAAAGCATTAAGGTCTTTGAGAAAGTTGAAAGTTCTTCCTCCACTGAGAAATATTTTTCATTCTACACAATTTCTAAGTTACCCTCTTATTATGATTCTGTTTCAAACAGCTGCTACACAAAAGAAGAGGCTAAGTTTCTACATTATTTAGGATATTTTTGCTCCTCTTTACTTACACAATTCTTTAATTATTTTTTCTGTCTAATAGAGCATTCCTGGAAACTATATGTGAAGATCAGTTTGTACAAATATCTGCAGGATCCTCATGAACCTTAATATTGCTAAACCCTCTCCAGTTCAACAAGATGAGACCTGTACCCACTCCAATCTGCAACAAAATTAAATAGGAGCTACAATTAAATAGGAGCCTCTCAGAGATACTTAGGGAATTCTTATCCTACAGGGAAACTCTTATTCCATACAAACTCTTCTAAAACCTAAAGTGAATACCTGTAGTCTTCATCAAAATAATAGAATACAGTATTTAGAGAAAAGAAAAGGTAAAAATGAGAGCAATTACTTTATCTTTTTTAGTATGTGTTTCTTCTTTTTTCATAGCTCCTGAAGGACAGGGTGTGGTTGTTGGTGAGCAATCCAACAATTTTTTTCCATAGTTAATAATAATTACTGCTAGTTCATATTCTTTCCATGAACGTAGTACCTGTTAAAGAATCATCTGTTAGATATTTTTGTTTTGCACAGCATGTAATGTTTCATTATTGTCTGCTTATAAATGTCAAAATGCATGAATAGTATAAATATAAATTAATTGCTCATTACTTAGGTTTCCTTTCTTTAAAAAAAAAAAAAAGACTATAGAGCTGCAAAATAATTGGAATTGCAGATATGTGTCTATGTCTTTGACTTCTGCATAACCTATCCCTCAGAGAACAGAAAGATTTAACCAGAAGTATCTATTGCTGTGATTAACATTCTCCCTGTTCTCAGGCAGTACTGCTATCAGAGAATATAAAGGGTAACTAAATTATCTTCATTTACCTCTCTGCTATTAGGTGCACACTGGAAAATCCCAACTATATTAGTGAAAGCAGTGGTGAAATTTCTTTTAATTTATAAAATTAAA
>JAOEGS010007717.1:0-22482 GCA_025447755.1 Corythornis vintsioides
GGGAAGTAAGATCAACTGAGAGTATCCAAAAGTAACCTAAAGCTATTTAACATGGTAGAAAAAACCCAAAAACAATAACATCCCTGTGTGGAGAACTAACATGCTAATGTCAGACTGCCTCTGTATAATGAACTAGCCACCAACTGGAGCATGCACAGAAGGGCATTATTTAGATGACAAAAGGTGACCAGTGAACAAGCTTTGTGCAATTTTTTCTTTGTTGTAAACAGTATAAAATCCCACAACTCCTCTGACACTATGTGCTAGCTTTGTGAATTATCACCTAGCACCCTTTTCTGCTCAGAATTTGAATAAAACAAATACCTCAGCTCCTTGTGTTAATTGTTTTTTGTGCACTGGGTGAGGAACACAGATTTGGGACAACATCCTGAGATGCTGTTCTTCAGGCCATGAAGAGTGGATCCTTTTCATCAAAAAGGGCTGTGGATGAAGGGACTGAACTGGCTAACACAAAAAACACAACATGGGTCTTCAAGGAAAGCTTCAGCAACAGGAAGAAGAGCAAGAGCTGATATTAGTGGCTTAAATCATCAGAAAGACAGCTTAATAACAGGCATTAGCCACTGTCAGAGTAAAAAAAAAAAATCAACAGTCATTTATTTAATACATGCATTTCACACCATCAGGGCAAGCAGCACTTCATGTAAGAAATAGAGGTAGAGTCCTTAAGGCTGGTAGGTGAATTGATTTGCTCTATAGAGCATGTTGGTCCAGGGTTGAAGGGACAATACCACAATGCTCCATATGTACACACTCTCACTGCTGCTCAGCACTGCACTGCTGAATGGTAGCTGCCTGTCACTAGCACAACACTAATGCTGTTCTGGCTTAGAAAAACTAGGAGTAGGCTGGGATATTTTTGGAAAAGGAGCAATGTGTAGACAACAGGAGGAGGACAACAATAAAGTTTGGGCAGAAGAGCACAGAGATCACAAAACATGATGGAGGGGGTGAAGGGAGAAAAAAAAAAAAAAAACTAAAAAAAAAGATATCACCCTTGAGATAAAAAAAACAGCAAAAAGGTTTCTCTGTGTTGGATGCTTCGTTGAAAAGTGACTATGGGTTGAGGACAGACTGTCCTGCTGGATTCTGGACAAATGACAAGCCATGTGTCCAGCCCCACAAGGGATGCAGAATGAGACATGCCATTGCTTGTATTTTCCTCCAGCAGCCTGTCAAAAGAAATCTCCATCTGGCTGACCAGCCTGTACCTCCTGGGCATGGGTTCAGAGCAGGGATTACTCCACAGTTACTCACTCGCATGCACACACAACCTGGGGACCACACTAAGCTCCACTTCCCTGGGAGCCATCGGTAATCCGCACTGGCACAAAATGGGAAAAGATGCCAAAATTTAGCATGTTAAAAGCACTGGTTTTTCTCCCTGAGCATCCAGGGAAGCATGCTACATGTGATCTGTCTATTACTCTGTCAATTCCCTGATGAAAGCAGGATCAAACTAATCTCTCCAGTTGCTTGCCCCATGCAGAAGCCCTGACCCAAGGGAATATCACTGTTTGTATCTCCTGCAGTAAGCTCAGACAAGGCTCCTGCTGTAAAAAGGAGATTGACTGGCTGACTCTATGGTTACAAGTTGATTTGACTCACTCATTAGCAAAACCAAGTAGGATATTGCACTGACAGACTCATCTGGGGCTGTCAATGGAACAGAGCTGAGCTGCATCCTACCAGTCAGCACTGGTTACTCTATGAGAGCTAGGCTGAGGGATGCTGAAGTCTCAATGTCAATGCAAAAAGAAGGTGGGGCTTTGGCAAAGCATGCCTTTCTGCCTTCCCTACTCACAATCTCTTGCTAATGACAACACTAATTATTCTTTAAACAACCACAAAAAGAATCCAAATCAGACCACTCTGTATAGAAGGTACATTGCCCAGACTGGGAATCTCTGGAGATATGCAACTGCTTCCAAACCCAGATTTTTTCAATCTTCCAGTCAAAATGCTGCCAGACAGCAGCATGTCAGGATCAAACATTACCTATGGAGGTCATTCATTAAAACAATCAAGGGAGAGGGAAGTGGGAGGCTCCACAGGGCCAGTACACTTCAAGTGATATTTGACAAAGATAAGCATAATGACACTCGCTGTAGAGTCTGCATAAAGCATAATACCTGTTCAGTTCATTTCCATTTGGAGACTCATGAAAACAAGAAGTGGAAGAGTAGAAGTTGTTTGGCTTTCCCATAAAGAGTACTGCAGCTCTAGGAGCCTCCTCTGTGTATAAGAGCAGCCTACTCACCTTGACAGTGCAAAGACCCTTCTAGGGACCTTTCTTGCTCAATATTACCCACAAAGACCACCCCATTTTCAGATGCTACATCCAGCTCCTGAGTCCTTCTTGAGCACTCTGTTGTTTTGCTGGTTTTTATTCCCCAAAGAACACATTGACTGGAAGGGACCCAAAACCATCATAACATCTGAGTGCAGCAGAAAGCGCTACTCAAACCCCTGCAGTCAGCATCACAATCTCCCTTCCAAATAGATGAACTGTCCATCTAGAGAAGAAAGAGTTTATGACAGATGTGTCAAGCCAAAGCGGTCTACCTGCTGATGCTGTGAGCCCCAGGGGAAATTCTCCCTTAGCCCAGCTGGTGCTCAGCCCATGCCCCCAAGCATGAATTCAGATTTTCCCTGGCTAATATTATTCACCTGGGCAGTCACAGAAATTAGTCTGAGATGGTTCTGTCCTTTTCTTGGCACTAAAAGTAGAATAATAGCTGGCAGCTTCGCTCCAGACAGATGCAGGCAGGCCATGCACTGCTTCTACTCCTCCCAAATTTTGGTCAGATAAGGCTTGTAAGACACCCATCTAACAACAGCACTTCACTAACAACAAAAATGCAGCTCTCTCTTGTTCTGCTTTCATAGCAGATCTTTGTCAATTCTTCTGTGTTTTGGATGCAAGTATACATAAGGGAAAACAAAATATAATTCCTTCTGTGGATATACACTCTGCTCTCCTTTAAACCAGTGCACTTAAAATAACATTTCTGTTTCCACAGAGCTTTTTGTATTTGCATCACTAGAACACTTGTCTGTCAGGCTAGCAATTTTAGAAACTTCAGGTGCAGAGCAGTTGTGACATATTCAGTTAGAAAGCAATTTATTAAGCAACACTTTTTTTGGTGTGGGTTTTTTTTTTTTTATCACCCATCACCAAGCAATGTCATCATGACTGCTGATAAAAAAAAATAATTAAATTTTAAAGATGACTTTCTGTTGCTATTAGGAATGGACTATTTTTCATTAGGTGCGGGAGAGTTATCAGAATTACCTTCCTTTCTAGAGACAGGAAAAATTCTGATAATTCATTTATCACTCTATAAGGCTAATTTATTAATAAAACCAGACACTCTTGTGGAGGCTGTTGGACAAAGTAATTGCACTAAGGTTTGATTTAGCATTCGCAGTAGTCAGCTGAAGAGGGAACAGGCTGTATAATGTCAGTACATAGATGCTCATATTAACTGGCTTTTGTAACCAAAGCCCTTTTGCTGCAGTCTGTATCTAGCAAGGAAAATTATTTCAACTTTTACACTGGTGAAGGAGGAACAGGGGTTCGAGTACAGAATTGTAATGTTGATGTTAATGTCCTGTCCTCCTTCCTCCACACCCCCCAAGTACCGTATAATCTCTCTGGAGCATTTTTCCCTTCTTGTTTTTAATTTCCACAGAATGAGTGTTCCCTCTCAGCCATACCCAGCTATATTATACTTTTTTTTTCCTACTGGCTACAAGACCAATGATCTCAAGAAGATACTGCTGCTAAAATTATATATTGCTTTTCCTGCCTTGGACAGCCAGCCTGTTTCAAGTTGTCACTTAATTCCTTGACAAAATTGTTGTCAACTCAGTAGAAACCCAGAAAAAGTACACTTTATTTAAAATAATAATATAATTCTACACTTATATTTTAAAATGTAAGGGCAGAAAAACATGAATCTAAGAAAGCCAGGCAGTTCCTTATTGCAATGTAATAACTCATCACCCCTGTTGACACACATTAATGAGCTTATACTGTGAACACTGCTGTCTTGTTTACAATTTCTCAGCACAAAGATGTTGAAGAAGCTAAATAATATTTTCCAAACAGCCCTGTTATGACTGATCTATTGAACAGGGTGAGGTGCACTCATTATACATTTGCATAAGGTTTCTGGATGTGAAGTTTTCAAGTTTGCATTGGTAAGTGTAAATTAGATTCTTCTAGGGCTACCATGGCTCATGGTTTCTCTGCTACAGAGCAAATTTTCATGGTTACTGAACCATGCACACTGTTGTGTTGTAGCACTCGCAGCAAAGGCTGAACTTCAGTATGGTGTGGCTGCACACAAGAGCAGCTGCAGGGAAAGAATGGATCTCAGGGGGCTTTAGCAAGAGAGAACCAGCCATTTGCTGGTGTGGAAAAACTGGACCCAAGGGCACATGCTAAAGGATGGTTTGCATGGCTACAGCCTCAGGGTGTTGCCTCTTTCGCATCCCCAGGAGCTGGAGAAGGCTGGAACATGGGCAGATGGCTTTAGCAGGTATGATCACCCACTCAGGAGCAAAACCAGGAAGAAAACCCACAGAAACTCAATTTCAACCAGAAGACAAATCCTGCCCATAAATGAGTGTGATCATTGCCTAGCAGATAGTAAGCAGCTACCTGAGGGACCTTTCCTGTGCGATGCAATTCACTCTTTGCCCTAGCTACAGCCAGTATTAAGGGTAAGGGGGGGGGAACATAGGATTTTATCTCTACTCACATTTATGGGACAAAAGAACGTCAAAAGAGTCTGCCCATCTTGTGGCTTCTTCTGTTGATAGTCTTCTGTAAAGAAAGGAAGCGGCAAGTTACAGATAACCCATAGCTGCTTGGTCCCCTCTGGGGCTGTTTGACAAGGACACCAAGGAAGGCTGGAAATTTTCTCACCTAACTTTGGAAGTCTACAATGTAGAGATCTCCAGGTGAGCAAGTCACCCTGGGCTTGCTTTGGAGCCAGTGAGGAGATACCAAGGGACTTGCAGGGATTTGACTCTTCATCTCATATCCCAAGGTAGGTGGGTAAAATAGGCCAGATGAACCACACCCAAACATGGACCAATTTTAACTTAATGACTATAAGCATAAGCCCAGGGAACAAGTTCAGATGTAGACATTTACATTGTAAAAACCAAAAGTGAAGTGAAATAAAACCTACCCCCTGAAGAGATGTTTATTTCTCTTTCCTGATTTCCAGGTCAAGATACGTGTCTTAGCTCAGACATGGGCTTTTTGGTAGTGTTTAATAGCAAAACTTAGCCAAAGAGGACTGTGACCTGAAATTGCTGTTCACTATCTTTTTATACCAAGTCAACCGCTCAGACTTTGATTTGTGATGCCAGAGGGATAAATTATGTCCTCAGTTGGGTGCAGACATGTCCCACATACAGCAGTGGGGACCGTGAGCTCTCCTGTCTCGTGGGAGATGTTGTATCAATCATCCAGGTATTTTCTGAGGCTGTTCCTGCTGTATCAGTGCTGTTTTGTTTTCCTCTTTCCTTGCAGCTACAAGAACTAGTCAAAGCTTACGCAAAGCACAATAAAAGGAAGACAAACTAGAAGGGATGATGGGCTGGGAGGGTAAGGACAGAAAAGGGGTTGGGGTGGGATGCTGCAGCTATACTCACTTCAAAGCCCGGTTGGGCTTGTCCGGAAGAATAGCTGTGAAATCATTATATGAGTCTGATTTGTGAGACAGGCAGCCCAGGCGAGTCCTCATCCCTCTGTTCCTGTGGTCGGTGTGGGGGAGCAGGGGTGTGAGCAGGGGGAAACCAAAGAAGATGAGGATTATAAATCTAGCCAGAGTGGTACAAAACCAAAAATAAATCAATCAATCAAAACAAAGGTGAAAAACCTCAGTGGCTCTGTGCCTCATCAGACCAGTGTCCTTGGTTCCCTCATCCATGGAAAGGACCCTGAAACACCTCCAGGAAGATGCCAAGCAGACACTGAGGATGAACGTGGCACCAGAGCAGCTGAATTCTCACCCACACCAGATAGTTATTCAGCTGCTCCAACCAGCAAAAAGGCTGTTAAAGGCTGCGCTTTGGGATGGTTTCTTGGAAAGACCTGCTCTGGTCAGGTGTGGGAGGAGAGAAAAGGGCAGCAATACCAGAAATCAGTCATCACAATCCAGCAGCACCAGAAACAGCACAAATACCAGGGCTTGAGGGCAGGAGGGGGCTGGAGGAAGAAGAGAGGAAGTAAGGCACCTGAGACCCTGGCCAGGATGGATTCCACGCAGCTTCTTTAGACTCAGGGTTACATAAGCCAGCTAAAACTGCCTCTTTCCTGACAAGCTTACCCAGGCAGAAAATAGCTTTATTGCTTTTTTTCCTCTAAACTTCAAACCAGCCCCAAAGCCTTTGGTCCTCCGCCAGCCCCTCATGTCCTTGCTCTCCCCTTCCCAGGATGGCTAGGGCATCCATAGCATCCTTCATTACATAAGCTTAAGATGGGAGGAACACAAAAGGAGAGGGAAACAACATACACACACACTATACAGGACCGGCATCATCTCCTCTCAAAAACATATAGGTGTCAGTTAATGGTTTTACAGGGTCTCCAGAAGGGTTTCAGAGCCCATGTTTCACTTTTCCAGCCCAAGGGCACCTCTTCTTCTAGATTCCCTGGACACCAAATGAGACCATTCTCTCCTATGGACCACAGGAAAAGGATTTAGTGACCCAGTCTCCACTTAGCTGCTGGACACACTTCTGAGCTGGAGAAAGCCCTTCTCCAAGCCCTGCTGCCAAACAGATGTCAAATACTTTCTGAGACTGCAGAGAGAAGTACATTATTTCTTCCCTTCCATATGTAATTCTTGCAGAACACTTCAGCACCAGTGACTGAGCCAATCTGTAGCACTCTTGTTTCCCCTTCTCCTCCTGCCCTTCAGAGAGTTTCTATTATTGCACATTTTAATGTAATCTTAAGGCAAATTAAATGTTAATTAAATGCAATGAGTGTATCCCTGGCACAGTACAAGCGACTTGCTGCATTTAACAGTCACAAAAACCCAGAGGTTTTCAGTGACAAGAATAGTTGCACAGCCCCAGACTACAGGCCTCTGGCCCGTGTTCTCAAGGTACAATGCTACATAAATCTCAAATATCAGTGCAGAAATACCACGTGCAAAATGTCATATTTCTGGATAAGCATGCTGGACCTACTGTGCTTAAACCAACACTGAGTCCACTACGGAAGCTTTTTGGTACCTTTCCTGATATTTCCTACCCCTACCCTTTTTCTCCCCTGCACTGTTTGTTCTAGCAAGCTCACAGATTTCTCAGCAAGAGGTGTGACATACATTAGCACAGTGCTGCTCAGATTTCTCTCTGATGCCTGAGATCAAGGGAATGCAGCAGGGAATTGGAGCATATGGGGGACAGGGATGCTGCGCCATGAACAAGGAGCTTGTCTGTCATGGAACACCAGTCTCTAGGTGAGAACTTCCAGGACAGGACACAGGAGAAAGAGAAGGGGAAAGATACCAGGTCTGCAGGATGTGGAGCAGCAAGGGAAGGGCAGGAGGAAAGGGGACACTGCAGTGAGCTGAAAGGCTCACTGGACGAGGTAGACAGTGACAGGATGGGCAGGGGTGAGGGATGCATCATGTTTTTTCAGTTACCTCCATGGGATCAGTAAGGCAGCCATTCAGGCATCCAGTTAGAGTTAACCCTTTAACTGGCTGGCTTGGACAGCAGTCAGGGCTGTTTGCAGAAGGGATTTAAAGTTTCATGTCCTGGCACTTAAAAAAATACCAAAGAATCCTCTGCAAATACAGGAGAGCCAGATGTTCTCAACCCATTTGATCCTTGCCTCCTAGTGCAGAATGACAGTTTTTCAATGGAAGACGTTCAGAATTGAGGGATGATCACAGGAAGAGACAGCATTTTCTTCTAAGACCAGGGCCGCAGGAAAAGTCCAGCTTCAGGTCTAAAGGGATTTGAGTTTGGCGTCACAGCTCACCATGGAGCAGCAGAACTTGGCATTATCGCACTCATCATTCAACATCTCTGAAGGTCTCTCCTCAACAGGCAGAGCTCCAGGCTGACCTCGCTAAGAAGACCAAACTACCTCTTGTCCCTGTCCCTCCAGGTCATGGCTGATGTTACTGGCCAGGCATCATGGAAAAGCTGGCACTGCAAATAAAATAACAGGAGGACTTCACGTGTCTGCAGATGCTGTCCTTTCACTGTCACAGGCTCAAGCACGCACACAAAAATAAAGAAGGCATCTCCTCTTTAGGGTGGTGGGAACCTGTGGGAAGCCACCAAGGAGATGCACAGACTTGCAAAGGGGAGGGAAGGATAGAGGCAGAGAGGGGATGGCAGCGTCCCTGTGAACCTTGGCACACAAGCAGCTGGTTGAACCAATCTCACATTGGAAATTGAGGGTGAGGTCTCCATCAGCCAGGAGACCAATGGGACAGAGAGCAGGACTGTAGGGTGAGCAAAGGGCAAAGGTTTATTTGTCAGGGCATGGTCAAGCTCCAAGTAAACTCCATGTCCTCTTGCCCAGAGAGAACAACTGAGGAGGAGACAAAGGAACTGATGAGAGTGGAGACTGTGCAAAAAAGACAGGACCCTGCTCTGCTGGAACCTGGGGAGATCCCAGAGCTTGGGCTGCCCAATGCAACATCCCTTTTGAAACCTGATTACATTAAAAACGCACAAAGCCTCTTCCCAACTAAATTAATGGGACTGGGATTGCAGTATATGCCAGTGAATGCATTGCCTTAATCCTTACCCCAAACGGCTGCTTCAATGCACTTTAACTGAAATCAATCCTTGTAATTCCTTAAGCCCCCTTAAATTTCCTCATTAACAGCCTCACCCACATGTGGGGCCACAGCACATTATTTCCTAGAGTCCAGCAGCCCCCTATGCCTCTTTCCCGCTGCCACTCTGAAGTGAGAGCTGAAAACAGAGCTGGGTGCTCTCTCACTTGCAGCCTCCCCTAGAAGTCTGCTTTTTTGGGGTCCTGTTATGAAACTGCCTTCTGCTCACCCCCGCTTCCACCTGCTCACCAGCCCCCACAGGGACAACGTGCACAGAACTTCCCCCTGCTCCCAAAGTCTGTCTGACTTCATGGATGCTAAGACCTGTCTTTCCCAGGAAGGCGATTCCACTGCTAGGCTGACATCCCCACAGATATTTATTCTGATTGCAAATAAATACAGTCAATTACAACTTTAGAAATATAAACTGTGGTGTCTGGTAAAGGCATCCCAGTAGGGGTCCATGGTGAGTCTTTTTGCCTCCTGCTCCATCATACATCCTACCTCCCTCTCCTATGAAAGGACCCCAGTCAAGGAGAATTGCCAGTGTCATCATGGATGTGTTTTGGGGGTTATCCTCGGGAGACAGAAAGGGAGGGGTGTGATTATGACATTCAGGTTATCAAACCACCCCAGGAGATCACCTGAGCAAAGATAAAGAAGCCATCCCAACAGAAAAAATTAGCAGCACAAAGGTTAAAAAAACCCAACAAAACAAACCATGAGATCTCAGGGGCTTCAAGGGATTAAGACCATCCATTCACATGCAGATAAAGCCAGAAAAAAACAGAACATATAGGCATTGCAGTCAGACAAACACAGATAGAAAGATACTCACTGCTTTTGACCTGTCGTCTCTGCTGGTGGGTCTGTGCTGACAGCGTGGTCAGAGTGGCTCTGAGGAGAGAGCAGAGCAGTGTTCTTCAGCGACAACCCCCTGCACGGGGTGAAAGTCACACTTGGACAGCCGTCCCCTCCCCACCTCTCTCTGGGCAGCAGCAGCGCAGCTCAGAGCTGCTTTCTCGCATCCAGCAAAACCGTACAGCAGCCTCAACCCAGCAGCCTGGATCTCGGCTGCGCAGCCAGCTCCCACTGCTCATCAGTGGCACTGCCGAGGAACCCACCAGATCAGCACGTTCCGCTGCATCCCTCCCTCACCCACCTGACAACAGAACCCCAGCTTCTCCCCCCTTGGCGATGGGGGACCCTTCTGCACGGGTGGTGGATGCCAAAGGCTGTCAGAGAGCACTGGGGGGCGGGGAGGGGGGAGAATGCCTTCGAAAGCGCTCGCTGTTGTCACCCTCGGTATGTTGAAATAAAGCAACCGCCTGCATCTTTTCAATCGTCACCTCTGGGGCTGAGGGAAGGTTGCTGCCTCAGATCACAGATCATCAGGAGTTACCACAAAGGATGGGAGAGTCTAATTAAAGAGCCCTGGTGTTAGCAGGGCCAAATAAAATAATTAATAGACAAGGAAGCACCTTATTGCAGGGCATGGGATGATAGAAGATGACAATCCACCTGGCAAGTCAGTAATGTGACTGACCCCTTGCAGCCATCTCCCCTTCCCTCACCTGGTGCATGCAGTCTTGCAACCTCCTTGAGCACACTCATCCCATGGTGCAGCCTTCCATTCCCCTTCCACTCCCACACCCACCCCTCAATCCTCCAGAGGATGTAAGTGGGGTGCGTGGGGCACCCTGATGACTCTAACAATAAGCTAACCCATGGAACTACAGCACAGCTCCCCCCACCCTCCCAGCTCCAGGCTTAGCTCAGCCACCAGTAACAAAATCTGAGTGTCACACAGACTGCACAGGCACTGCTGGGGGCTACTGATTCACTGAGGGATCAAGCCATGGGATCTCCATTGATCCCAACAAAGTTGATTGCCTAAATATTATTAAGTTCTCTGCAATGAAACAGGTCATTGCTTTTTTACTGACAACGCGTTGTCATCAGTCTCTGCTAAAACACTGCTGGGCCTCTGCCATCCTGGTGCCACCAGCAGGAAACATGTCTTGAGATAGCACATTACCACCAGGCAATATCCATGGGGAGTCATGCAAAACTTATTACAAAAACACCAGTATTAGTAGCACTGCCACAGTGATCCCACCTCTCCATCATCTTGGATCCCCTCCTTCAGAGCTCTCCCTAGCAAGGAAATATTTGCCTTCTTCTCATCCTCCCATAGCAAAGCCCAGCTCGTCTTGACTCAGATTAATTAAGTCTCCAGCTATCAGAAGACAAGCACAGAAGAAAAGTGCCACAGTTGATACAATCTCCTCTCAGCCAAGGTCAAAGGTTGATGTTCATTTTATGCCTCTGGTACAACAGGCTGGCTTGTTCCAGTTAAATAACATTCAGCTTCAGCCCTTGCCCCAAACGCAAGCCAAATTTAATACATCACCAAGGGTTTAACTTCTAACATGTCATTTTTCTTTTAATGCATTTCCACACTTCCAGGTTCACTTGTGACATGCTGCAGTTGCCCAGAGAGACAACATTTTTATAACACTTACAGGACATCCCTCAGATCTCACACACACACAGATGCTGCAAGATGAGGGAGACCAACAAAACGTTCAGTCAACAAAACTCTAGCTAATTCTGGTCCATCATTCAGCTAACTGAACTTTGCTCAGTCACAACCAGATCAGACACACCCACTCACACTGGATGGGATAGCTCAGTGGTTTGCATGAGCACTCCTTCCTGGTTTTATACCACTTTTATATATTGTCATCCCATCACTGTCGGCAGTGTGGACAAATACCCCAGCCCCTATTATACTCTTTTGTGACCTCTCTGAGATCCTGGAGCAACCAACAAATTATTCTGATGACCTTTACTGCTATATTCTTAGGCCAAGTGTCAGTTAATCTAGGAAAAAAAAAAAAAAAAAGAAGTTAATTTTGTTGACACAGGCACTATGGCAAATGTAATTAAATTGCAGATAAAGGGAATTTTATTTTTCACAAGTTAATATTTTAGAAAGCTTCTGTGCCATAGAAGAGGTTTATAGCAAATTCCTTCTAAAACAGCCCTCCTGCTTGTGACTATTCTGTAGCTTCTATTTAAAAGCTTTTATTAAAATAACTCATTTTGATATTAGGTTTGAATCCCATCCAAAATTTTAAATCTCTCCAAGAAATACTTTAAAGCCATTTCCTCATGACCTGCTACCAGCAAACACACAGGCAATGAACACATGTGGTGTTGTGAATGTTGGCTGCCACTGGACAAGGTAGAAGGGAATTTGCCAGCCTGTTCCCAGGACATTAACCATCTCTCCACCATCACCAGGGTCCTTTTCCCTCCTCTGGACCCACTCCATCAGGTCCGTGTCTTTCCTGTGTTGATGGCTCCAGAACAGGATGCAGAATTCCAGGTGAGGTCTCACCAGAGCAGAGTAGAGGGGCAGAATTACCTCTCTTGATCTGCTGGCCACACTTTTCTTGATGCAACCCAGTATACAATTGGCCTTCTTGGCTGCAAGTGCACACTGTTGGCTCATATCCAGCTTCTCTTCCACCAACACCCTCAAGTTCATTTCTGTAGAGCTGCTTTCCAGCCCCTCATTTCCCAGCCTGTATTGATAGTGAGGGTTGTTCCGATCCAGGTGCAGGACTCTGCATTTAGTCTTCTTGAACCTCATGAGGTTCACCTGGGCCCACCTCTCCAGCCTATCCAGGTCCCTTTGGATGACATCCCATCCCTCCAGCCTTTCGACAGCACCACTCAGCTTGGTGTCATCTGCGAACTTGCTGATGGTGCTCTTGATCCCATTGTCAATATAATTAATGAAGATATTAAATAGTACAGGTCCCAGTAGAGACCCCTGAGAGACACCACTTGTCACTGTTCTCCGCCTGGACATCAAGCCATTGACCACCACCCTCTGGATGTGACCATCCAGGCAATTCCTTATCCACCAAACAGTCCACCCATCAAATCCATATTTCTCCAACTTGGTGAGTAGGATGTTGTGGGGGACCATGTCGAAAACTTTGCAGAAGTCCAGAGAGATCACATCTACCTTTGTCACCTTATCATAGAAAGCCACTAAATTCATCCGGCAAGGACTTTTGAATGACACTGGGTAGTTTCCTAAACTGCAAAACAAACCCCAGACTTACCTTATTTGTTAAGAGAAGAATGAGAACAGCTTCCCCATCTACAAAAGGGCTCCAGTAACATCAGAAAATATCCACAGAATGGATATTTCAGAATGTTTTTAAAGGGTTAATTTTACTATTCTATTTATACCTCAAACCATTCTCCACATCAGGTCAGACAAGAAATCCTAAAAGGTGAAACTAGGAGAGCTTGAGTTTCAGGGGTAGGTAAGGAAACCAAGCAGCTGATACACTGGATGAAGAGCTGATAAAAGAAGCTACCCCACATGTAAAAATGAGGCAAGGCAGGAGATAGGAGACACCCATTATGTTGAACTCCCCTTGAAAATAAAAGACTGCTTAATAATAAAAATGAGTTACATAAAGCATGATCCACAGTTCTGTCTCCAGCTTAGCTCAAGAGCATGGCAGCTATTTAAATTCTTCCCTGTGTCAATGATAAAAGCGGCTCCTAGACACATTTGTGGCTCTCGGGCACTGTGATTGCTGCAGCAGAACAGATGCCTCAGCTGCGAGACGGCTCCTGGCCCCTGCCTGTGCACCCTGACTCCCTCCCCAAGTCCTCCAGGCAGGTAGGACGCAAAACCAACAGCTAAGCATCGTGGGAGGCTCCAGGCGGGAGGGGCAGCACGCAATACATGAATCGAAGTGAAGAATTTCTCCTTTAAAGTACTTTATGGCAATTTCTTAATTGTTCTCTGAGGAAGCATGCTCCCATACCCAGGAGCAGTTACTCGTAAAGAAGCGTGTTGGTGCCCCTGCGTCAGAGAGGATGCCCTTAGTGTGGAGCAGGGAGGCAGAAAGGATTGGAGTTGACACAGAGCTGCTCTGTGCAGCCTTGGAGCCCTCCCAGTTTTCAGCAGCGCTGCTGCTGTCAATATGGCAGTGTCTGTAGTGCAGTTGGTGTGTTCGGCTGGGAAGTTGAGACAGATCCACCCCGAGAGACAGAGCTCCACAAAGATCCCCTGCTGGAGATTCTCCATCCCTTGCACGTTTTGATTGAGATCTGGTGCTCGACACAGTCCAGGGAGTGAGGCTTGCTGACCAATGCAGTAAATTTTCTGCTGAGAGATCATTCAACGTGCTTGCAAGCAGCCTGCGTTTTGCAAACTGAGCACTGCGAACTAGTAATTTATGTTAGAAATCAGCCCTGAGATCTCAGGGTTGCAGTCACAAATCCATTTATGACAGACAAGGTCTATGCTTCTTTGCTCTTATTGCTGCTGTTTCAGAGATTTGGGCTTATGGGGGGTCCAGGTCCCACAGCAGGGATTTACTAGGGCTGTTAAGCACTACAGAGATACCTAATGGGGCACTGAGAGGTCATTCCCTCTGCAGCAAAACACCTGAGCACGTGCTTAACTTTAAACACTCAAGCCATTGAATGGGTGTTTGTAGGATGAAATAGTTAACCGCATGGGTGAGCTGGGATTTCTCTTTCATCCCTGGAGGCTGCTCCTCTAGCCTTAATTAAAACATAAATAAAGTGAGTTAGATGGGCTCATCCTCTTTCTCCAGCAGATGGTGGTTCTTTCATAAAAATGTCTGCTGCATCCAGCGCCAATCTCTCCTCGGGAGACCGGCCTGCGTCCTGCCAGTCTGGACAGAGATGCACACCAGGCTCTGTCAATGCCTGCACCAGTAAAGCTCTAAGGACTGGGCAACGTCTCCAGAGGTGCATGGAAGGACTGCAGGGCAAGAGGACAGGATTGCCCTGCCAGTGCAGACAGTGCTGCTTTGGAGAAGCCAGGAGCAGCAGGAACAAGTGAATCTGAGAGAAGAGCAAGCACAACAGGGCAGAGAAAGCATAGCCGTGCAACATGTCTGCTCCCCAGCTGAAGGAATGTGACTGCATTCTTCTAGGACGGAGTGCAGTGGTACTCAGTCAGAGAAGATGCCAGCACAACAGGTCCCTTGTATTTCTTAGCTGTGCCAAATTACCAGCTTATTTCCCCAACCCACCAAATGGCAAGGAGATGCCCCTCACTCCTGCAAGGATCCCCACAAGTTACAGCAGCCCCACAGTCAGGGCTGCAGGAAAAGGGACCCCTTTGAGTTATCCCCCCGTTCTTCTCCCAAAGAGCACACACATTCCGGCCATCGCAAGTTTTCACTACAGTCTCTGCTCAATGCAGTTCTCTCATCTCCAACATGTTGTCCTTTCGCTCCAATTAGTCCTATTTTTAACTATCTCAGCCCCAGCATTCAGCCTAGGTGTTAGTCACAATGTCACAGGCACCCAAATATTCAAAGAAAATACAATCCATCATTTTAAAATAACAACAATAGCGAAGGGGGCGGGGGAAGAGAAGAAAAGATGGTCAAGATTTCTGAGCTGCAGGCACCAGCACAGACTGATGTTTTCTCCCAGCATCAAAGGCCCACTACTAATCCCATTGAAACGGAGATCACCCCAGAACCAGTCCTGTTCCTTTATCAGCCCAGCCAGGGCTGAGCTTAACGTAGAAATCCACTGCTCTTCTTCCCTGACTGCTAATTAGAAGCAGTGTCTGTGTCCCTTTGACCATTCACAAGACGCCACAGGAAGATTAATGCACCAGAAGAAGCACTGCAGTGACATTAATAGGGGTGACATCTGAGCAGCACTCTTTGCCTCCCCCTTTGCCTGCAGAGCCATCCTTCCCCCACAGAGCTGGGGCAGGAACAAGTTTAAAAAAAAAAGAAATCCCTCCCCAAGGGACTTGTAACCAAGCAGAGGACCACAGGGCCTTTCATCACCCACCAAGGCCCTCCTCGCTCTTACCTGTCTTGCAGCTGGCAGCAGGGTGGTGGCTACTTGGCTTTTGGTGCTTGATGGACATGGCTGGTTGGGACCCTGAGGAACAGTGTCTGCAGACTCCCGGTGCATTGGGGAGGGCAAAGGAACCCAGCTCAGCCACAGTTATCTCTAGAGAAGCAGCAGCACTGTGCCACTTTTCTCCCTAGGCTCCCTAGCCCTGCATCTCATGAAAAGAACAAGAGCTGGTGGAAGGAGGGGGGTTACGAAAGAGAGGGAAGGGGGAGAAGGGAGAGCGAGAGCGCGCGCTCTCGCAGATGCACACTCACAGAGGAGACAGAGGCTTGTATATGATGGCACTGCCTGACTTGCTCTCATTATTGCTGCAGGCTGGCTGCTGCCCATGGAGAACTCGCCAGCATCCACTGCTGACCGGGGGCACAGTGGGGGAAAGGGACAGGAAAGAGATTAGGACCTAATGGATCATCAGAGCAAGGAAAACTGCTGCCTGGGCACCAGGGCTGTCTTTGTTTGCTTTTACCTGGGAGAAGGGCTGTACTCCAGGGAAGGAAGCAATAGCAGTGATAGAGCATTCAGCTTCTCCTTGATGTCTCCTTTCCTCCTATGAACATAAAAAAAAATCCCCAGCCCTCCAAAGCCACACAGAGGGATGGCACAGGGCTAGTCTGACCCAGAGCTATTAAAGATGGCATTGCAACAAGACAGGCAGAAAGAGGGTTACATAGAACCAAAGCACCAGCACCATTTAAAGCTCAGCCTCCCCCACCTCATTCCTTTATCTGGGTTGTGCTGGTGGAGGTCCAAAGGCTTGGCACAGCTGTTGGTGGGTGTGGAAAGACACTCCAGCCATAACAGCTCCACTCTGCATGTTGCACAGGAAGCTCTTACATGCAGAGATGCCTGCAGCCCCTGACGCTCTGCTGATCTGATGTCTGCAACAACAGACCCAAAATGCCAAGGATTCAGAGATCTAGCTGTAATCTAGCCCCGAAGGGGCACCAATTCCTCACTCCACTAAATTTTACAATGTGTTTTTCTAAAGAATCACATGCTTAGAAGCACATGCCCCTTTGGAAAGAAGTGAAAGCTTTGTACCTAAAGCCTTTACCAGCTTTTTGAAAGATCCCACACCTCTTCCTCTCTCCTGTCCCGGGGCTTTTACCACTCAGAGGGGCTGAGTCTTGCTTGGGGGGCTGTTTGGTCAGAAGGATTAAAATGAAAATAAAATCAGATGTTTAAGGTATTATGCTCTCCCATGAAACCTCCCCAGTCACCCATTTTCCATATCTCCCCACTCTAAGGTTTCCTACTAGTGATTTCAAACACACATGGATATCTAGCCCAGGGCTGCTGTTAATAAAAATCAGGGCATGTGATCCACTGATTTACAAGCACAGAAATTCTCCAAGTCCACAAAAGCCTACTTCAAAGTATGCTACATTGCCAGGTCCAGTGATTATCTTCAACAATACACCTTCAAGATTCATCAGAGATCACACACATTTACAGCAGAGCAGGAGAGAACCCAGTCTTACTGAGCCAAATGCCTGCACCCCAAATGTCTGCCTGTCCTGCTGGCTTTAGAACATTGGTGCCCAGCTCCAGGAAATCTCTCCCTCATAGGTAACTGCCAGCAGGTGTCAGAACACATTTCAAGTAATAACATGCCACCAGCCCTGTAACAGAAAAGGTCTCACTGCAGATCTGTAGTTACAGATGGCTTCTCTGACTGTAGGAGCAGACACGTTGGCCCAGGGGATGATCATTGCAGGACCTACCATCAGGTACCCTTATTCCCACACAAGAGGAGTGAGAAGCTTGGTTTTGATGCTGTGGCAAGCTCCTGACCCTTTTCCCCACCACAGAGACACCCCAGTGGCACTAAGAAGCCAGATCCTTTCAGTCTGTTGAAGTAAGGAGCAGTATCACTGCAAGAAGAGGGGCAGGGGGTGACCATCTGTTTTCCAGCCCTGTGTGTCTGTATTACTTATATCACTAATAAAACCAATTGGAGTCTCAGTGCATCCACCATCCAGTTAGTGGATAGCTTTCTTACACCCCAGGGTTGGGAGATTTCCAAGTGACATCCATTCTTTATAGGACTGTTTTTAATGCAGATATATTGCAGTGCAATCTCCAGTATGTTCAGGGGGACTGGTGTAAACCATCTCAGGGAAAGTAATATGCACATCTGTGTCTTCTGGGGAGTGAGGAGCCATCTGCTCTGTGCCCCAAAGCATGCAGCCAACCTTCCAGTCTCCAGCTTGCTGTACAGCCTGCCAGGGAGACAGACCCTCTGGCATTCTCACAGCCACGTGGACAGGGTCTGACTTTCCCCAAGGAAAAAAGACAGGGAGCCTCAGATGATTTACAATGCAGTGTCCAGAGTGGTGCCACTCGGAAGGGGACACCATCAGCACCCCAGTCCATCACCACTGTGAAGGCTTTATACAAGCAGGGACAGCTTCTCCCTGGGTCAGCCAGGATTTCCAGCTGCATGTGAAAAAAAAATAAAATCAGAGGGTTTGTTGTGTATGTGTGCAAAAGCCTAAACTTAGCGAGCAAGATGTTAATTCATGAGGGGAAAATAGGCCATATTTATGTAACTGTGAAAAGCTGCAGTGAAGGCTACAGATCCAATGGGAGAGGAGTGTACATTCGGGGCTAACGACAAACACTGCTATTCACTCAGCTTTGTCAAGAGCTCCTGTAGCTGCATATTCATTGCCCGACACCCCGGAGAACCAGCTTTGAGGCTTTCCAGGCTAAGAATAGAGGTCTCGTTGTGTTTGCTGCCCCATGGCCCAGGGTTTTGTCCGGGATTAGAGGCACCGGGGTGTGGAAGCCTGGCTGAACAAATGGCAGAATCTCCATCTGCCTGTGAGCCATGCAGGGCTCTTGGCTCAGCAGGGGTGGAGAGCACCAAATAAAGGGCGAATTCATTCACAGCCATACAGGATGGCATTAGTACTGGCTCTCTGCTCAGAGAGACATCCCCTGTGGTGGATGGGATGCCCACAAAACACAACTCCCTTATACATAAAAAAAAAAATAAAAAAAAATCAAGCATCTTTCAAAGCAAGCAGCAGGGGCAGCGCCATTACCGAAATTAGCAGCTTGTCTTGGCTGTGAAGTCTGGTGGCTTGGATCCACCTCGGGAACTCTGGTTCCTGCAGGGGCAGACAGCTTCACCAACAGTCTGCCTGCCTGCCTGTGACATTTACCTCCCTTTCCCCTCACACACATATGTTTTGCCCTACTTAAACCAGGTCATGAATCCAGCAATACATAACCTTAGAAATACAAATCCCAGAGCCATTCACTCAGATATTTTTCAGAGACCCCACACTCTAAAAGGTCTTTTAGCTCCAGTTATCATCACATGGCAGCACTAGCAGGAAACAGCACAATATTTCCACTCATCTGGCTTTGAATTTGTGACCCTGGGTGACCGATAAAGCCCTTTATTGGCTATACTGGGCTTGCAAACAGCAGAAAAGGCAAATACACTCCCAAAGGGAGATTGGGAGAAAAAGCATTGAATTTTGGCTGCTTGAGTAGCCTCTGGTTCCGCTAGTTCCTGATCCTGGGGCCATGTTCCTGGACACCTATCTGAAGGAAGCAGCAGATGATTTCCAGAAAAGACAACAACCAAGTGCTTTGAATAGCTGTAACCAAAGACGGAGCCCAGGGCACTACTGAACAAGTTAAAGTAATTATAAAGTATTGTAACTTCTGTGTGACTGAAGCCCAGCCTGGGAGGTAAGGGAGACAGCCCTAGCGCAGGGAACAACATGCCAGGAGCTGTAACTGACCACAGGTGTTGTTTTCAAACAAATGAGACAGAATGAGTTGTGGTTTTTTTTTGAAACTCACAAGGAAAAGCTCTGGAAAGCAGATGACTCTCCTGAGGGAAAGCATATTCTGCAGAGGTCTTTCTTCCAAAACATCACAGCACTCTTTTGGAAATTTGAGATAACCTCTCTTTCTCCTAAAGTAAATACTCCTGAGAGCAACACTCTTGATGTTTCTCAAGGAAAAAAAAAAAAGTCTTCAAAAAAACCTACTATTAATTTTGCACTTGGCCATGCTGCAGCAGCAACGCACAGAGTTCAGATGTGAGCCATCTTTCAGTGCTCCTTTCCTAATCACAACTGAGAAGGGTATAACCACACTCTGCTGCTCTCTCATTTCCTTCGGCTGTAGCTCACTGCTCACTTGAACTAACCCGCTGTGAGTAGCAGCTCTGCAAATGTGCTTTAGAGTCATACTCTTGCCTTTGTGGTGCACAAGGACTTCCCATCTGTTGCTGTCTGTTTAGCCCTTGCATTGCTAAACTAACATCTGGGAAACCTGATGAGCTTCTATTTAAAGAGTGGTGCATTGGAGAGGAGATGTGTGTCTCTTGACCCTCTGTGGAAGATAGTGTGACCTGAGTACCATTTAGCAAGGAGCAAGAGGCTCAGGAACAAAGTCATCCTTCTCCAGGGCCCAGGCTGCTGCATTTAGATGCTCTCATGCCACTGGCCCATATCTATAAATGCAGCCCAGCTATTTGGACCCTAAGAACTGGTTTCCACACCTGGAAAAAACACAAGCTAGCTCTGATTAAGTACCTGTAGGTTAATTCCTCTTTTGGATTTCTGTCACCGCAGGTCAGCAAAACCTAGAGCTGTGCTGTGAGGCAGCACAAAGTCTCTTCTCAGCAGCCTTGAGTTAGGAAGCTCTGTCCCCTAGAAGGGCAGGCAATGCAACACTGGTGGGTAGATGGGGCTGGCTCTAGTGCTAGAGGTTGGTTCTTACCCTCCTCCCTCCCTGCCAGCCTAACCCATCAACACTGCCTCCAAGACTGGGGATAATGTAATCTTCTCTGTGAACCTTCTACCTCTTCTCTGAGCAGTTCAGCAGCATCCAAGATTCCAATGCCTAACTCCAATGCCACCCAGCTTCCTAAAATAGCCAGAAAAAAATTGTCAAGACAAAAAAAAAAAAAAAGAAAGAAAAAGAAAAAAGAAAGATGTAAAACTGACCTATTCCAGATAAGACAGTTACAGAATTGTTGCAGCATGGCAACTCAGTAGCCAAAAGATTCATGGGAAAAAACATAAATATTGAAAATTCTATTGAAATACAGAGGCAGAAGACAACGACCGAGCACCATTAAGAATTAGCTGCAGTGAGCACTGGAGACCAACTCTTCTGCTCCTGGCAATGCCTACAGGGGTAGGAAAGACTCTTTGTCTTATGGTAGAGGTAGACTAACACCTAGTCTAGCAGCTTGTACTGACACTTGCTCTAGCAGCTTGTTAAAACCCACCTGTACCCACTGGGTGTTAAAGCCACAAAGCTTTATTTATTAGCTGAGCTGTGCATATCCTGCTTGCAGTCTCCTTAGGCATGATTAAAGATGTCCAAACAAGGTGGCCCATAGAAAGAGTGATTTTCCATCATTGCCTTTGTAAAAACACTACTTGCCTAACAACAGGCAGGTAAGAAATTCCTGAGTTGCCATACCTGCATGGGTAAGCCAAGTTGACTTACCCATATGATCCTGAACTCAGACTACCTACAAAGGAAATGGGGATGCAAATTCCAGAAGTTTGATGGGACTTCAGGCTGCACTCAGAATCTGCAACAAAGATACAGTGTAAACAGCCCCTCTACTCTTAAAAACAGCCCCTAGTGGGAACATGATCATCCAATGGGTTTGTAAAGTTTAATCTGAAATATGAAGCAAGGTTAAGTAAAAAAAAAAAAAAAAAAAAAAAGGCTTTAACAACTACCTGAATATCAGTATCTCTCCCTCTTGTAAAACATTAACACCCCCTAAATACAACAAAGTGGTCAAATGCAAACCAACACTGCCAAAGCACACCAGCATAACAGGCCAGATCTGCATAGGCCAGAAATCAAGCTCTATCTAGGACCAAAAAGAGCACCCAGTTGGCCACCTGATCAACTCTCTCCCATCAGTGAGCTTTCCCTGGCCGCAGAACATCAGCATGTATTTTGTTGTCTGCGTGTCTGTTTACACCCCAGCATGGAATTTGCCTTTTCACTGCAGGACAAGCTTGATGATTCATATTTAGCTTGTGAGCCAGTATAAACAGCAGCAGTTTGTGGTGTCAGAACAGCCGGCTGCTGCTGTCCACAGCACTGTTTTGGTTTGTCATTTTCTTTTTATTTTAAATACAGCAAGTTGCATTTATTTGTATTGCCTGGCATCCTAATTTCTCCACTACCATTTCTCAAGTTTTGAATCCCAGGCATATCCTTCTCCCTATAGCTTAACAAATTCTCCAAGTTTGTACTCATTTATTATTAAATATAAGAAACTAAATTTTCTGTTCACTATCCAAGATTGAAAGAAGCATTCCTAGCACAAGCACCTAAAATTATAGTCTTTTTTTTTTTTTTTTTCCTCCTGGGTAGCATCATCCAACTATTTTGTACTCTGTTTCATCAAAAGTTACATTGGGTATGACTGTCAAAAATATTGGTATTTTTCACATTCTGCCTCCCCCTTAGCAAAACAAAACAAAAAACAAACAACAAAAAAAAACACCTTTTAACCTTATAATAGGATTATATGACTTTGGTTTAAGAATACTTTCCTCAAAAAAAGCAAGAACAAAAACAAGGCTTACTTGTCCAGCATCTTCCAGACTGTTTTTGGTTTTTGTTTTTGTTTTTTTCTTCCGTAAATGAAAATTAAAGCTACCTTCCTTCCTTC
>JAOEGS010007717.1:22582-35600 GCA_025447755.1 Corythornis vintsioides
TTTCTTCTAGAGACTGGTACTGCACAACTTCTACAGCAGATTCTTTATCTATCTATCATAAATTGTCAAAAATCACTACACAATATTCTGATAGCTTTTTATTAACATTCCTGACACCCAGACAGTTTGAGACCACCTAATTTCCCAGGAGCACTCTTAAATATATTTCCCCCCCATCATAAGCAGAGGTCTCACTGCTTATCTATTTGTCATTATCACCAGTAGTGAGCACTTCTTTTTCTTGAATAACAAGTAGCATAAAAATACAAAGTATTTTGGTTTTCTTGATATTTTTTCAATAGGTCTTTCTGTTCCCACAATTATCCCACACATACATCAGTATGAGGAGGACCAAGGAAAGCCCACATCTGCTTGCATGTCACACTCACCAGGGCTACTAGAAAGAAGGGCTGATACAGTAATAACAATTATTTCTTATATTAAGTGATTGTGAGGAAGCAAGAAGCATTTAGCCTGCAGGCCCAGAGATAAAAACTAGCCCCAGAGTTACAAAAGGAGAAGTGTGGTGATTAATTTAGCAGTGCCACTTTAAGGTCACCATCACCAAAAGCTCACTTCCCTTGTTCAAGAGGCAAGCCCCGAGTTAGGCAGCCTGGAAGAAAACAAGTTGTAATGCTGAGACAGAAAATTGGGGAAAAAACATTAGTCTAATTTTGCCACACAAACCACACAGCACAGTCCAACACACCATCCAGCACACATTACAGAGAAGGTTATCAACAACAACCACTTGTAGAGGTACAGTGTGCCCAGAATAGATGTGGGAGCTGCCAGGAGGCTTTGCCTCCTTAAGTTCTGCGCGTGCCACAGGGACTAAGAGAGTTGCAGGGATTCACCCACAGGCAGAGAAGAAATTCAAGTCATCAGTGTGATCAATCTGAGCTCCACAGGCCTGGAGGGGAATCCCGAGCAAACCTACAGCAGTTCAAAAGCAAGATCAAGGGAAACAGAAGAGCTGCCAAAGGGATCATAAAAGTATTAAGCTCAGTTAGAAACATCCTACTGTTCAGTAGCACCACATTTAAGTCCTGACCATTGGAAGCAAAGAGAGCTAAGCAAGTCACCCTTCCAAGCATCCACATTGCTGCTTCTTTTATGATACAAGGGTGGAGACAGCCTTCAGCAAACCTTGGTAAGACCTCTCATCCTTAATTTTACTTATCCTCCAGGCATTCTTAAATAAATGAACACTCTAAAACAGCTTCCATGCTAAATGACAGTTTCAGTTTAATTTTTTTTGTGCCTTTGACTGAATTAATAATCTATAACTGCACATTTTGATGGGAAGCACACTATCAAAAAAGATACATATAAACACCCACTGTGCAACTCCAGCTTTTAGTTCACACTACCCTGAAAGGCTAAGGAATAAAACAGCAACCTACTTTATGAAGAGAACAGTAACCCCTAGGAAAACACACACACACACACACACACACAAAATCTTCTGTCTGTGTCACTGGCTATTCAAAGGACAGGTTCAGTATTTTCTATAATTTTATTATTTTAACACTTTTCAGTATTTTTAGAATCTTTTTAATCAGGAGGCGCAAGGAGGCAACATGATTTGACTGCTTTTATTTTACCTCAGAGTAAGCTCATTCCTATATCCTCCAAACTTAATTCCTTACTACTGTTCCCTAGGTGAGCTGCAGCAGCTGCTTATGCACTGTGCTCAATCCAAAACCTGGCCCTAGTTGAGATAATGAAGGGCACTGGGCATCCCTCAAATGCTTGATTTGCACTGCCACTGAAGCACTGAGAAGCAGAGAAGAGGGATGGAAATGACCTTGACATGAAGGAAAAGGGGCTGCAGACTCCCAGCTTAGATTTAAACAAGTTTTTTTTCAGGCAGCATTAACAGAATTATAAAACTTGCAGAAATTACCTTTCAGAAAGCATTGTTCCAGCTGAATGTCATCCTGATACAAAGTACCTCTTTGTATATTAATTTAAGCCACATACTTATTTAACTGGTGAGTCTACATTTAATGGATGCTTATATTCATTAATATTTATCTCATCTTCTACAAATGAAATTAGCAACAGCATGTCAGATATTTTCTTTGTGTAGCTTCTGTGAGCACAACTAAATCCAGCAAGATATCCCCAAAGGCAAGTGTGGGTAGAGCTTGGTCCTGGGTATTGCTGAGGCAGCTGTGCTAAAATCATGCTTCTCCTATTAAAATAATTTTTTTGTTGTTATTTGCTTGGCTTTTATTTGGGTTGTTGGTGTTGGGGTGTTGTTTTTGTGTTGTGGGATTTTTTGGTGGTGGTAGGTTGTTTTTATAGGTGTAGGTTTTTTGTTTTCCATTTGAATTTAAATTGAAAGCATATAAAGCCAAAATTCTTATTTCTTGTTTTCACTGTTAATGTGCAACTAAAGACAGATCCTAGAAAGAAGAAAAAAACAATCTAAAGTATTCTTGGGACATTTACAAGACATCCTAAATATCCAAATCAAGCACTTGACTTCCATAATTGCTTTTTTAAACTATTCCTAAGAATATGACATAGCACTTCTTAAATTTCAGCATTTTTCCTTGTGAAGCATCATGGGAGATTAGAGATGAGCTGCCTTTCTCTTGGAGCTGTTAAGAGTATTCCTGGGATGCTCCCACTGGAACACTACTCTGGGTGACCTTGAGCTAGTCAGCCTGTCATCCACCCACCTATTTGTTCTCTGGTGTTTGTACAGAGCTGAAATAAATAAATAAAATAATAAAATTAATAAATCACATTCAACAGTGACTGGGGGCTGTACAACCTCTTGGAATCATCACACTCGCTTTGCTCTGGACACTGTTGTTTTGCCAGAGTGAAATGATGTTGCTTGAAAGCACTGAAGTCACTTGGTTCCACCCTCCTTGGAGCCCTGGCACTGTAATTGCTGACAAATTAGTTTTGTTCATGCTAAAATAAAACAACATTTAAGGCTTTTATTTCAAAAACTGTATTGGACATTTTTTTTTCTTTACACACAAAAAGATATCTAATGACAAGAAAAATGACTAGATGACAAATGAGGAGCCTGCATTTCAGAGGACACCATCAAAGAGCTGAAGCCTTCAACTATAATACTCTTCAAATTGCTAAGCAAACAAGTAAAATTCTCAGGATTTAAAGGGTTTTAAATCTACCCAAATAGGTTATATATATATAAAAAAAATTAAAATCCAATAGTACACAATGATTGCTGTTCCAGAGAAAACTGCCACTGTACGTGCCCCTTGTACTAAATGTTCTCAGAAATATTTTTGTATCATTCACTTCAGTATACACCTGCCATCTGGGAAAGCACAAAGCATTGCCAAAGCTTGCTGCTTGCTTTTTTTCAGGCACTTTGTGATCCAATCATTTATATTTTAAGAAATATTAACTGAAGTACATAGTTAATACCAAGTTTTGCACCAGAAGAAGTTATCTAGTACCTCTGTACAGCACAAAATAAAGTGAAGGTTGATAAACACAAGCAGTAAAATGTATAGGGCAAAGAAAGGACTCCAAACAACCTACAACAGCATCATACTTTGGCCACTTTGGCTGTCAATGGGTATACAGAAAGTCAGCACTGGTAGCACAGGAAGCATTTCCACAGGCAGTGATTTTCTGAGAAGGGCAGGGGACATTGCCTAGAACCATACAGCTTAAACTGATGTGACTGAAAAACAGAGGCTATTAATTCATGAAGTGATGAGCAGAATGGAAAACATAGAATAAATCCAAGTATTCACTCCTTCTAATAGCCTACATGGGAAGGTACCTTGACATGATCAGATGAGCCACTTAAATCAAGCCAGAAGCAGCACTCTTTAGAATAAAACATGGATTTAACAGAAATCACAACTATGGAAATAAAAATATATTTAAAATATGATCAGACTAATGGGAGAACTGTCTATAATGCTTTTCTTCAGCTCTACTTTAGCATTACAGTAAACACAAGGGTTATGAAAACATAACAAGAAAGCTGGAGCCTGACAGATTATTAGAGGCAAATGTGACCAATCCATCTGAGCAGATCTGTCACAGAGCTCTGTTTGCTGTAAAATTGTGGCTGGCACAGCTGGTGACTGCATGTAATCAACATTTTTTAATTACATAAAACAATGCTTTAAAAAATGCCCAACCAACCAACTAGAACACAAGCCTAAATTAAGAGCCAAAATATTTATAGAGGTGAAGTAACGTGAAGCTCACACAAGGGATTTCCATCTGGTGCCATTTAGGTGGCTGTCAGTTGTCTCATGCCTTTTCTGCTGCAGTTGGGGCAGGGAGAGCATGGAGCAGCCTCATGAGACTCAGACCACAGCAAGCAGGGTCAAAACAAATCACAGGTCTAAAGTGGGGGAAAACCAGAAACCTTTCATTTACAAGCATAATTTTTCCTCATCCTCTGCTCTTACCATCGTGGACTTTTTCTGAGGCTGCCTGCGTTCACCAAATGCTGGCCATCAGTGCAGCTCCATCCCTCCCAGTGCTGGTGCAATACAGGGCAGGCGAGTGACACCTTCCTAGGGTTGGAGGTTGGGCACATGGATGCTCAAAGCACCCACACCCACACAGTGACCCTGGATCTAGTAGTCCAGCCCCAGGAGCAGATTTGGACACCCAAGTAATGTCCCATCTTCCGCTGCCCTGAGTGTCCTTACACCAGGTCTGAGCTGAGGTCGCCATGCTCTCCAAGACAGACTAGCAAACCAACCTATATACAAGTGTCCTTCTGACAGACTTGGGCTACAGGAGAGTGATGGTACAGAGCAGTAATTTTCCTCCTCTCCCCCTAGGGTAAAACAATGGGACCAAAACAGCTGCAAACAGCTGAAACTATTCTTTGAAAATTTCTTGTTGATGTTTTTGTACAGCAGCAGTCTGGTTTCACCAGAACTGGGAATTAATCAGCACCCTGAACCTCCCTGTAACTGCAGCATGGGATGGCACAATGCTGCTGTGAAGTTCTACTGCAATTTAGCCAACTCCAGAAAGATAAATACACCAGCCAAATGGAGGATTAAACTCCAGCTTGAGTTCTGATAACGCCTCTTGTGCAAAACCCTTGCAGTCAAACCATCTAGGATGGTTGTAATCAAATGCTGCAGTCTCCCCAGTTTGGTCCAACCCATCTACTCTTGCTTCTATCAAAATATGCAGCTAATATGCTAACTAGACTGTTGTTTAAATGATTTTCTGCAGATCCGACTTACACAAGCACAGGTGAAACCCTACATAATGCTCTAAAAAATAAAAAAAAATAAAAAAAAAAAAACAACCAACCAATTTTTCTCTGGCATCATTCACACAGCCACCAGCAAATTCACAGCTTTTTATTGTAAGCCACCTTGGTTCACAAATGCAAGCATGAATGGCCTGCAGAAATTTGACATGCATCTTTTCCAATGACTTAATTGTGGCAGAACAGCAGCATCTCAGAGGACAAGTTTACTTGAAATTTTTTTACACTGTAACTAGTCACGGAAGTTTCAAACACTTATTAACTGCAGTGAGCCCTTAATAATGCAGGGGGTAAACACACAAAACAGCCTGCATGAGGAGGAGGGCTGCAAGTGCCTCAGACACAGTTCACTGACATGGTTTAACAAGTGCTCTCAAAAAAAAAACCAAAACATTACAAGCAATGTTACATTTCTGCCTAAGCCCATTAGAGCATCAGTTGCCCTTTAAACACTTATAATCTTAATTTAAAGAACTTTAAAAAAGAAAAAAGCAAACAACAAAACAGAATTTGACTTTGCGAGAAGTTAGTAACCAAATGATACAGTGTTCCTTATTTCACAAGTAAAAAGCAGAGATCCCAAGTGACACATTCTGTTTACAGCTACTATAAATAAGTCTGTGGGGAGTGAAGAACTTTCCAGAGAAACTTATTTGCTGTGATTCCATCTCCTCAAACAAGCCTGACACCCCTGCTTTAGAAACAGACAATTCCGTGCAAATCTTAAAAGAACCTAAATACAAACCCCAACACCTCTCTGAAAAGGCAGTTTAAATATAACATCTAGCCTTTTAGTGGTTGTATTTCATACCAACACTTACTATTTAACAGAAAAGAAAAAAAAAAGTTACGTAACTCATAAGGTGACTGTCCTCCCTGCAAAAAACAATATTTTAAAAACTATTTTTAACCTATATCTTCTCAGGGATCCAGTTTTCAGCTCAATTTCTCTGATAACTGATCCTCACTCCATTAATGACAGCTTAAACTCAGGGGAAAAGTAAAACAAAGGTGAATTAACTTCATTATAAGAATTAATAGCTCATACAAAGAGGGGAAAAAAAAAAAAAAAAAAAGAAAAAAAAAAGGAATTCTCAGTGTTCCCAGTGATTGGGAATACAAATCCACCATGTAAATGTGGAGTCTGAATTAAGTGACAACCCTTGGAGCAGCCCAGAATCTGTTAGAATGTGCAGGACAGGATCTCCTGGAGAAGGCTGGAGTTCAGTATCAGCTCTGACAAGGCATCCTGCACCAAGGTTATGCTGATGTTTGACAGAGACAGACAGTTACTTGGGAGGAACTTGCTGCTCCATCACTCATCTGCTCTAGCAGCAGGTTTACAGGATCAGGCAGAATTTAGAGACTGGTGAATCTGCTGTGCTGTCACAGATCTCTTCTAACCTCCTGGCGGGATGGATCAGAGGTCACAAAGAAAAACTGGCAGCTTGCAAGAAAGTCCAAAGCCAAGCTGAGTCAAGAGCACATTGACAGATAGTTTATTTACAAACATACACACTTCAGAACTAAGTGTGCTAAAATGCACCGGGACCACAGGCCCCAAATACAGATAATCATCTCTTTGGCAAGCATCACAAGGACAACCATTGCAAGTGTTACAGAAGCTTCTCTCCATCTCTTTGAAGGGAGAATATGAGCTCTCCATGACAAGTTCTGAATAACCTGGAGACAAGGTGCTGGCTGCACTGAAATTTTGCTGTGAAGTGTCCAGAGCTCCTGGGCCAGCACAGCACAGACTATTGTGAGAGTCCTCAGCTAACAGATTCAATGATCATCAGGAATACAAACCATCCTGCAAGAGAAGCCAACACCATCTCCTCCAGATAAGAGGGGAAACACTTCACAAAAGATATCTAAAAACTGTAAAGTGGAATAAAACAAAAACCCTGGATCCCACCTTCCCTCTGATAGGACACCCCAAAGGCAATAGTCTCAATATCCTGTGCTAAAATTATGTTATTTTCTTTCGGTTTTTTTTCTATTTCTCTTTCCATCCTGAAACTGCTAGAGTACAGCAGTCATACTGCTCCCCATCCTCCCATAAGAACTGTTTTTTTCTGAACCAAATTCTGGTATTTAGAAGCTGTAACCAACTCAGGTTAAACAGATCAGCTTACATCACTGGCTTTAAGTCAGCTTTTCTTTGCCTGCTTTTCTGCAAGAGGCCAGGAAACCTGGATGTGATATGGCTCTAGTTCTTCTGGAGTAACATAGTCTGGAGCACTGCCCATCAGGTCTCGTCCCTTGAAGGATTTTGGAAAAGCAATGACATCACGGATACTTGGAGCATCAACAATGAGAGAGATCAGCCTGTCAAGTCCTAGAAGCAGAAAACACATTGGTGAATCACTTGAGTTATGGTCAGGCATTACTTCCTCTGATTCAGAAAGATGGAGTGGATATTACTAAGCTTGAAGAATAAAAGCAAAGCAAGTAAAGGGAAAAAATGAATCTCAACCACAGAAACAGACTTGCCCAAAGAGCAGAAATGTCTAGTGAAATAAAGCCTTCCAACATTACAGCAAGTTCTGCAACACACTGAAGACAACAAGACAAAGATAGTGCCTTGGTGAGGACAGATGACAAAACCAGGGCAGCTAAGTGGCAGGAACACTGTCAGGGCTCTGCTTCACCACTCAAAGCTATTGATCAACCAGTTCTGAAGAATTACAACAACTAGACGGAATTCAAAAAGAACCAGAGCCTCTGGGTGACTGAATGGTCTTCAAATGAGAGCAAAAGGTTATTTTTTGTGTGTGTGGTTTTTTTTTTTTGGTTTTGTTTGTTGTGGGTTTTTTTCACGTGGGTTGTTTGCTTTGGTAGCTCCCCCCCCACCTCTTTAATACCACAAATTTTCAGGGTTCAAGGAAAAGAAAAATTCAGATATCTGAAATTCCATATAAAACAGTGAAAACAGTGAAGGAAGACGGGGAGTGAGACTAAAGCAGATGGCAATGTTGTGGCAGTGACCTGGGGTGTGAACCACCGAGGTGCCCTAGGCCTCCAGGCATGCAGCACAGGGATCCTGTCCCGGCTGCACAGGAATGAGTACAAAGATGACCTAATCTTAATACTCTGTAGAACAGCATGTAAGAATCATCCTCAAAACCACCAATATGCATCTGGATTCTTCTATAAGAACTGAATCACCCTGATACCAACAAGAAATACAGCAACACTCCACACTTGGTGACAAGACCTTCTACAAAAACCTTCATTTCCTTCTACAAAGCAGCCAGCAAGATGGAAGCACTGCGAGAACCCATACAGCATTACCAGGATGCTGTGCCAAACATCAGCACCAGAACAGACATCTCTGTTAGGAGAAGACAAGGCTTTGGCTAACAAGTACAAGGCTTGTTCCTAGGATCTAATACAACCAAAAAAGTCTCAAGACACCTATACTGAGAGAGATACAGAGCACTTACCTAAAGCAATTCCTCCATGAGGTGGAGCTCCAAACTCCAAAGCTTCAAGCAGATGAGAAAGCACCTCAGAATCCTCCTGCAAAATTACATAAGCTTCACTGCACAAGTAATGCTATTCCTTGTAGCAACACAAGATGAAGAAGGTATAATGAAGTCATCCATCACTCAAGACTTGAAGTTATGTTTCTTTATCTGAGAAGCAAATGAATGCTTCTTGCAGAATTTGAAATGGGTATTTAAATTAATTAATCTAACAATCTCCCAAGAGAATATTGGAGACATCTGTAGGTGTTACCTTCAGCACTTTCTCCAACACAAAACGCTGTTGTTCAGCACTGTGAATTCTGATGGATCCACCTCCAACTTCCCTGCCATTCAGCACAAGGTCATAGTGCTGGCTACGGACCTGGAGAAAGAAGTGAACAAGTACCTCAGTGAGACTGGAGCATGGCTGCACCTAACAACCACTTGCACAGAGGCAGCAAAGACATTGGGAATGGAGCCATAACGCCCTGCTTGCTCCATGGGACCTTGCAGTTCAAGTGCCAGTCCTATCAGAGGCATGGACTGCTGCTAACAGATGGGGGAACAGTACAATTCCTTTTGCAAAGTTGATAAAAATCTGAAGCAATATTAGCTGGGTCAGAAGATACCTTAAGCAACTGTTTCAAATAAGTCCCTTTTGTCAGGGGCACAGATGGATATTTATTAGTCATCTGGAAGCCAACACTTCCAGACTTGTAAGCATGCAGTCACTACCAGGAAAGAACACCTCTTAACACTAAAACCAGGTGCTACTTGCCTTCTTTTCCATGACACATAGCTGTAAAGGAACAAGTGTGGCAGGCATTAAGTCAGTTACCTTTGTGGGATCAGAACAGAGAAGGCTGGTATCTGAAGGATGAGGGGCAGTGAAGGGGTGATGAGCAGATTCCAGTTCAGTGGGATTCTCTTCCTTTGGGAGAAAAAGGGGGAAATCCACCACCCATAGGAAGTGAAAAGCTGTAGGATCACGGAGTGCCAGCCCAGCTGCCTCAAGGAGGTCAGCACTCTCCAACCTCAGGCTTCCCAACACGGAGCACTGCAACAGAGAACGCAGAGAATGAGAGGGGACTGTTTTACTGCCAGGGAAGTCACTCAAACACAGGGAAAGAGCATTTAATAAAGGCAGTATCACAGACAGCATCTGTTGTAATGAATTTTTGTCTTAAACACTTTCGTCTTGTCCTGAAAGATGTCATCTTCCAGCCAAAGCAGAAGCTCCAGGGTTTGATGAAGACCAATACGGAGCTGGAAATTCCTTCACAGAAATTCCCTAGATGAATCTCAAGCTCTACACAACTGTGGATTAAGGAGGTGATCACAGGTAAGATCTGCACTTTGCAGATAGAGAAACAAAGGCACAGAAAGAATGACAGCATTTTGGCAAAGCATGACACCCTGTCATAAATCAATGCCTGAATGGCAACATCTGCAGGCAAGACTACAGAGAAGAGCAGGGACAGAATCTCTTATCACTGCTGCTAATAAGCAGCTGTGCCTCACTCTCATCATCTGCTTATGGGACACAAAATTACCTAGTTGGTGTTGTTTTCCAATTTCTGTGCAATGCATTTAAAAAGGAAGTTATGGCGAGGGAGGAGATACTGATTTGTTCCAGTTTTATATTCCAGCCTTCATTTCAATTACAAGTTCTTACCAGAATTTGACTGGGGGAAATAAAAGCAATAGGTACATTTCCTGCATTATTTGCTGTTGCTATAGCTTCAGAGAAAAACAAAATTAGATAATGACCTGTTTTAATAATAGGAAGAATTAGACTAAGGTCAGATAAAGGCATCATCAGAAACATTCAACTCACACAGCCACCCAAGAAACACTCCCTACCACTTGCTTGTGTTCACCAGCTGCCAACAGTACCACATCATCCACCTGCATCTTCAGTGCCTGGATAAGCTCCAACTGCTGCTTCTCACCAAGAAACTTTGTAAGCAAAGACTTCAAGCTTCCATCAGGCCTGCAGATTATTTCCACAATTTCCTGAAGAAAGACAGGAGTATGTTCAGACCGGTGCTGCCCTCTCTTGTCTTGAAGGATCACATGCTCAGGCACTGACTCAGCTGTTAAAAACAGCTCTTCTACTTTCTTCTGCCTGCAAGTGCCTTTATACACACTTTGTCAGTCACTGCATCCAATATCTCAGCAGCATTTGCCTCACCTGGTCGAACTGGGATTTTGCAGACTTCTTTAATGCCTCCAAATCTTTATTTTTAAGATATCTCTGAGGAAAGAGCAAAAAGCAACACATTAAACATCAGCAAAATCTATGGAAAGCCTGACCAAGGTTTAAATGACTGACTGAGCTGTCTCCAAACCTAAACAGTTTATTTCTGGTGCAAGATTTTATGAGGGCTGTGGAACAGGACAGGGTCTACAGCACTAGGCAGCAGCTGGGCATCTTCTCCAAGGGCTCCTTACAGGAAGGTGCTCATCTAGGCTCTACATCTGACTGCAGCCTTTCCTCTTCTGCTCACAAGTTAGATGTAGCTGGCCAGCAGTCAGACCACACCAACTAACTGCCTCCAGCAGGTTATAATACCATTAGCTTCAAAGGTAAGGCATCCTCCTCAATTTAGAGGAACAAAGGGAAACCAAATGAGCCGACTCACATGCAAGGAAATGTGGTAAACGGGGATCTGAATCCAGATCTTGTTTTCAGCTACTCTAATGTTTAGAGGGGCTCAAGATTCTTGTTTTGCTCACACTCCTTAGTGCCCTCTCGTGGCAAGACAGTACCTTGCACATTGTGCCTAAATTAAAGGAATCCCAAGGGAAACCACAGTTGGGAAGTCCTATTCTCCAAATAAAACCCAGTGTTTAATGTATGCTTTTCCCATACTGCCCAAGTTACAAAAATGCCCACAGCCAGCATTAAATCTGCCTCCTGCCAAAATACATGGCTGTGTCAATCAATCTTCTACATCTATTTTCAGCCTTGAATTTGGTCCATGGTATTCTCAATGTGAGACATGGGTTGTGCCCACAAATAGGGCATGTAGCCACCTGACCCTTTCCTCACTAGCCCAGAGGAGAGCTGTGCCATACCTGGCTCTATTTCGATCTCTTGACACAGGGCACAATTTATTACTGAAGCACATCAGAAGCCATCCTGGACAAAAACAAGCTGAAGCCCCAGAAGGCTTCCCTACCCTCAAGGGATCTTGCAGCTTACTTCTTACGTCCCTTCTTGAAGGCAGTATATTCTTCCTGTCCCTTAATTGTCTCCACTCTAACACCACTCAGCCCAACATGACATAAATTAAAACCAACCCAAGTTCTCTGAAGGACATCACTCCCCTAGTAACAGCAAAGAACATTTCCTTATCAACAAAGGAGTTTAAATTGGCATTTTATTTCACATAAGACATAAACAGTATGTAAAAGCAGTACTTACCACTCCCTGAGGGATACAAATAGCTTTGACAGTGCCACGTGGGTAACTGAGTGCACTCTGCACAAACTGAATGTCTGACCTTCGTAACAAATCACTGATATCCACTATCTGAGAAAGAAGAAAGCATGGGGATAAGTAGTACAAGCAATGGTGGTAGGAACATAAAGCAATATAGCCTGCACCTGTGTCTTAACACCTTCAGCACCATTTCCTGGGACAGCATTTCTTTGCTCCGAGGAAAATAAATAAATTAATGGAGCCAAGCTGAATAACCATTACTAGGCTAAGAACTGCAGAAACAGAAATGCAAGACGAGGAAAATCCGAGGCTAAGGTGGTGACATCCTACCCTCTCAAAGAAGCCCCCCAAAATTAATTCCTGGGGAAATAGAAGATGCTTTCTTGCTTTTCAGAACTTTTCCTATTAATAAATGTCAATATTCTTAGTTCATATTTTCATACTCTTCATAGCTAAACAAGTGTACGCGCACAACCAGATGGCTGTCTTGACAATACCTTTGGGTCAGTAGAAGGAATGCAGCAGGCAATAGCACTTACAGTATCTGTGGAAGCCTTTTATGCTGTTCCCAAGACAGTCAAGATGAACTGCTTCCTAACACTATGTTCTCTTTAAACCAAAATATTCTTAAAACATACATTTTCCACTGTCAACTAATCAAAACCTGTCTTCTCCAAGAGGTGATTACCTGCACAAATCAGCAGTGATGGGATACAAACTGTGGGTAAGTTACAGCATCTACATCATATACATGATCTAAAGATTATTAGATTCATAGATTCATAGATTCATAGATATTAGGGGTTGGAAGGGACCTAGAAGATCATCTAGTCCAACCCCCCT
>JAOEGS010007718.1:0-18565 GCA_025447755.1 Corythornis vintsioides
GAGTAGAGGGGGAGGAGAACCTCCCTTGACCTGCTGGCCACACTTCTCCTAATGCATCCCAGGATGCCATTGGCATTCTTGGCCGCAAGGGTGCATTGTTGGCTCATGGTCAGACTGGCCAGAGAGCTGACCTGCCCTGGTACATGGCACAGACATGCTTCAACTCCCCCAGCTGCATGCTGGACTCATGGTTTTACATCATTTCCAGGCACGAGCTTGGCATTGTCACCACTGACTATGGAACACAGAGGCAGAAAATAAAACAATAATAATAATAATCTGCTCACATTAATTTTTGTGCAATAGCTAAAAATTCAATTTTTTTTTTTTTTTTCACACTGGTGTTTTGGTTGTATTTTATGCCAGCACCCAGACTGTTGTGGGAGAAAGCAGCACCACTGGCAGCAGGCCAGAAGCTCCCAAAAAGCAATCCCATACTAGAGGGCACCCTGCAGCCCCAGGGCTTCTTGCTCACAAACCAACCTCCTTGCCAGACTCCCAGCCTCTCTGCTCTCCAGACAAACCAACTGCATCCCAGACAGCAAAAGCCATTTACCACCTGACAGGATGCCAGTGACAGCCTAGGTGGCAGCTGCCACCAGGCAAGGGTTGTGGTGTCAGCTCAGCCACAGGTACTTTAGAGAGGTGCACCCCGAGGTAACGCAGCCAGAGCACCCCAGCTGCTTCTGGGATGACAAAGAGGACATGCGTAAGCAGGCAGGGAGGGGGTCAGTGTGCTGCCTGCTGCAAGGCTTTGCACTATGCCCTAGGTTGCAGTCTCTCATCAGCTGGAAGGGGGAAGCCCTTGCTCCAGCACAGGCTGCCCTATGTGCACACCAGCACAAATGCTAGCCGGCTCCACTCATCTCCTGGTACCTGGAATTGGTGCTCAAATAACTTGGTGTCAGCCAGTGCTGCATCAATCTATCCCAGGACATAATGCAAAGGTGCTGGTGTGCAAACAGAAGCAAAAATCAAAAGCAAACACCTCCCCTCCAATCCTCCAAGTATCCATGGAGCCAGCTGGAGTGGTGATCCACCCAGGCTCACTATGCAGTCCCTCACTTCTGTTTGGTGCTGATCCTTGGTCATGGTCTCCCTGAGATGGGCCATGTGGTGTCCTGGCTGCTGCCCACCCCACACCAAGGAGCAGCTTCCAGGGTGCCTCCCTGCTGCCCAGGGAGCAGAGATGTCCCTTCCCCATGGCAGCTGCTCCAAGGGTTGAGTAGAGCCAGCAGGAAGGAGGAAGTGGTGGTGCAGACCACCTACAGCAAACCACACCAGTCCCTTGCATCTGCTCTGGCCCCCATCCCCGGGCCGTCTCTCCCAGGAGTCACAGCTGTCAGCTTGCCTTCGCCACACACAGGCTGGCTGGCCCATAGCAAGCCACTAGCAGCCACAGCACCAGCCAGGACACCCCTGCAGGGCTGTGTCAAATGCTCAGTTAAGCCCAAGGTCTCCAACAGTCACCTTGACACTCAGGGACTAGGTAAATTCCCCTGAGGTTTGGGCCCAATTCTCAGCCATGCGAGGGAAAATCCCTCCCTCATAGGCTCTGGCAGGAGATGCAGAGCTCTTGCTGGAAAAGCAGAAGTGTGAGGCTGGTTTCAGCCAGAGCTCTCTGGCTGCATCACACACTCATCACTCCCACCTGCTTAAGGCCTGCTACTGCTTGGAAAAAATTCGCTAGGCAAGTACAGCCCTCAGCTTCCCACAGGTGCCTGTGACCCCCGCCCCAGATAGCATCTGATGCTGAGCTGGACGCCCAGCTTAACCAGCCAGACCTCTGCTCTATGAGCAGAGCCTCTGCAGAAAGCCATTGTCACTAAACCAACACCAGAAAACAGACAGGAGGGATTGAGTTTAATTGGGTGCTTCCAGTTATGCAACATACAAAGGATGACCAAAAGGGAGGAAATGAGCAATGACAAGGATCCTATTAAAAAAAGTCATGTAGATTTGAGAAAAATAAAAATTCAAGATTAACCCCAGCCCCGTACCATAAAAACCTCTGCATATACAATGACTGTTACTATATACATGTTAAAAAATAAATGTCCACAGCCTGGCGTGCAAAGAGCAGCACCATAGCTGTGCTTCATGGCAGGGGAATTCGTAAAGTGTTTGTTTTTTAAATTAAAATATAAATAGATGCATACAACAAGCCAAGATCCGAGTGGGCCACATCCTCCTCTGCACAGGGCCAGAGTGTGTAGGATCAGACCCTACCAGTTGCAGGTATAAACCTTCACGTGTCCAATTTCCCAGCCCATCAAGCAGGACGGGCAGCCCATGTGGGCACTGTGCCGTCACTACATCCCATTCTTCACCAGCTCATGGATTCCATCCTCATCAATGATCAAAGGTGCACGAAACTCTTGGCCTTTCACATACTCTTCCAGACCCTAAGGGAGGATGAAGCAGCTCATTAGGAATGCACCACATGTCATTTGTCCTGTTGACCAGCTGAGCTGCTCACAGGTAGCTCTGGTCCACCCCGTGCTAGTGGCTTGGGGAAAACTACCTCAAAAAGCTTCATAGTTAGTTCAAGCCATGCTTTTGTAATTTACCCCCTCCCTGGGCAGAGCTCACACATGTGCCCTGCCAGTCTCCTCACCACCTAGTTAACCTGCAAGAGCCCGCAAGCTCTGGAGAGCCTGTACTCACTTCTCCTCCATAGGAGACGAGGGGAGAAATCTCACACTGGATTGGCAGGTCATTTGCATCCTTCAAGCTGCAGAGAAAAGCAAGAAGTGAGTAGGGTTGACCACATCCCCATTGGGGACACAGATGGGGTCCAGAGATCTCACAGACACCAGTGCGGGAGTTAGCAGCTGCTTGGGGCACGAGTAGCTGCCAGCCCACACAGACCCCACCAGCATAGAGCTGCCCTGGGTTAGTCAAGCCTTGCGTGCTCTCCACAGAGGTGCAAGCTAAAGTTTAGATACCAGCAGCAAATGAAAGAGAAGGAGCTTTAGATATGGTTTTAATTAAGATCTATGTGCTTTTCCATGTGTGAAACTACAGCAGCACCTACATCCCCAGGCTGAATCACAGCCCTGCGAGATTTGATACTGTATGCAAACTAGTCACCCCTTCCTCCTCCTCTTGCATAGGGAGTGTGCCACCACACCACCTTCCTGGTTGGCTACTCATAACAGGTACGCTTTTAAAACATCCTCCTTGTTTAAAGCACAGCTTGAGGACACAGGGTAAGCCTGTCTGCTCACTCAGAAGTGCTTCCAGTGGCACTGCCTGCTCCTCTTGCCTTTGCCCCTTACTTTAACTGTCTCAGCTCCTCTGTTCTGCCTACCAGCCTGAGCTGGTGAGGACAAAGGCAAATCCATGACAGTGCTGCCTGTCACAGCCTGACCCCAAGAACAGCTGCAGCACTGCTGGGCAGGGGTCCACATGAGATCCCTGACCCTGCTCCTGCTGCCATATGCCTCTGTAGGTACCCTTGGATGCTCCCCAGATCCTGCTGGCATGCAAGCCTGGCCGGGGGTGCAGCGTGCCCCTTGACAGCCACTGCGGGGTGTCAGCTCTAACAACACTCCTTTCACCCACATAAAAAGCTTGTCCTTGCTGCCTTGCTCAGCCTGCTCCTGTTCCAGTTGTGAGTAAATAAAACTCACTTGTCTTAACCCAGCCCTTGCACTTGTGTTTGCTTTAGTCTTTATCATTTCAAGATTACTGTTTAACAAAATAATTTACATTAACTGGCAATGAAGGATAATTGTAGGTTAAAGTGCATCCTTTATTCTACATCATAACTAGTGTGATGGTCTAGTTGGAAGCCTGAAAGCACTTGGAGTCTTGAATTAAAAGCAGAGACCTTAGGCGTATCCCCCAGAGAACAACAGAAGATACTACTTCTCCTGGAAGGAATGAAGGCAACAAGCTTGCTTAGTCTGCAAGTCCTTGCTGCTCCCCCTCTTTAAGTCACAGATACACAGACATGCCCTTTGCCTACAGAACACGCTGCTATTACAGAAGTTCAATTAACACTTCTGTCAACTTTCCCATTTACTTCCATAATGCTTCATGATGAGCCAGGAGCTTTTCCTGGTGTTACAGTCTGGCTTTTCAAAACTCAAGATCTGAACTCACACAAAGCACAGCTGGCCACCTACGCTGAGATGTGCACATGCTACATCAGAACCTGCCTGATGTTTTACTTAACATTTTTAATCCCCTTTCAATCTGCCTGGATGCCCGGTGGACACGAGCAGAAGGCAGCCATCTCCAGCTACAGGACTGGCTGAGATCAGTCTGGGCTGCACTACGCTGTGGTGAGACGAACAGGGCAGCATCATCGAAGGGACAGGCCAGCATGTTTCCCAACAGCACCCTGCCCACGGGGTGATCTGTGGGGGCTGCCTGCTTCCCCACATCAGTATTGGCACCACAAGCCCTCTCCAATTATCTCCACTGGCTGCCAATTGACAAAGAGTCCAGAAGGGAGCAGATGCTGCCCACCACCATGAGCAGCAGCGTCTGCAGGGTCCTGTAGCGAGACATGCCCCGCTCCCAGCATGCGGCCCAGAGCCCCCATCCCGTTAGTCACTAAGGCAACTGCTCCCCAGTGCACACCAATCACAGCGACCACAGCCTGGCACTGCTGCTTCGCCTGCAGCCTGTTAGTACCTAAGCACAGCCCCACCACCATGCACGGTGCACGGTATAGTTACTTGTCATTGACATCTGCTGGGGCCGCATCTGACCTTTCGTTTGTGACACTACATGGGAATAAACAAGGGTTAGCAAGGGATGTGGGGGAAACAGCAGAACAAGCCTGAGGTTTGCTGTTCTCCAAAAAGGGGTGAAGTGAAGTCTCTTGGTCAAGGGATGCCATGACCCCAGCCTGACTGCTCTGCAGATCTGCTGGTGTGCTTGGGCTTCTGGGAGTCACCTCCTCCCCGCACAGGCAGCCTTGGCTGTGCAATGGAGACTGGCAGGATTTGATTCACAGGTGTGGAAACAAGAAGGAAAACTCCTGCCAACTAAGCTAGTGTCCCTCCTGCAGTCACCACTCAGTCCACACCTGATTTTTCTCCACAGACCACCTGGGAGAAGGGACACATGGCTGGTCACTAGCAACATGGGCTTCAGGTGCACTGAAATGAAGAAGGGCTGGGACTGCCTAGTACTTTATACCCAGCCCAATAAAAGATGCAGGAGCGCTGGTAGCAGCAGCTCACCGAGGGATAGCGGGGATGCGTGTGCCATTTTCATCCACAAAGTGCCCCCCTGCATTGAGAACCCAGCAATGGTGCAGGGACATCAAGGCGTGTCGGGCTGTGGTGGGGTTGTCCTTGCCATTCTGACTGTCTGCGTTCTTCAGGGGAGAAAACTCGTCCTCGCGCAGCACCTCGTACACCACGAACTTCCTGGGGGAAGAACAAGGTGCAGGAAGGTCAAGTTTGGGAAATATGGCTGCTCCCCATTGCTTTGGCTTCTTCCCTACCAGAGTGGCTGACCTGGGGCCACAGTCCCCCTGCAGCCCACACCCAAAGCCTGCCCAAACAGTTACAAAGGAGGAAGGGGAGGACCAGGGCCATGGGGTCAGCAGATGTTCCTTTGGCCCAGGTGCAGGGCTCAGGCAAGAAAGATGTAAGTGGCACCTGTCCCTCATGATGCTTACATCCCTTGTGTACCTTAGGAAATAGCTGTCCACTGCTGCTGAACAGCACAACAGCTAGTAGCCCATCTTGACCCCAGGGCACTGCCAGTGGGCACAGCCCTGGCAACCCCCAGAGCTCTGAGAGCTGCCTGAGCCAATAGCCAGTTCCTTGAGGAGGGAAAAGGGCATACTTTGAAAATTGGAAGATGTCAAAGACAAACTTTTCCATCTTGATCCCATTGGGCTTCTCTGGTTGGATCAGCTTCCCTGTAGCAACATCCACATGTGGGATCTTCTTCTCAGCTACATGGTGCTGCAGCTGTGGTTCATAAGTGCTGCAATGGGTCAATAAAGAGCCGTCACTCGCCTGAGCAAGGCACATCTCCCACCCCCCAGCTCAGGCACTGCTATGGCATGACAGCTGCTCTGTCCTGACACCAAGCTGCCCCGAGGCACGGACTGCTCATCCCATGGTACCAGGAGAGGATGACCTTGTGTACACTGACACTCTGGCAGCAGCAGCCAGCAAAAGCCAGGGGAAATCTTGTGTCAAAGAAGGGACCGTGTAGAGGTAGGGGTCAGGCCATGTGTGCAGAGGCCTTATCCTGCAAACAGCTGGAGCTCAATCAGCAGAAAGCAAGGCAGCCAGCTTCACTTTGCACTGATGCTCCTCCTCCAGTACAACCAGCAGCATCCTGGTAGGTCCTTACTTGACTACATCTTTAAGGAAGGCAGTGGTGAAGTAGTGGTTGGCAATGTTGCCTGCATTGAAGAGCAGTCGCCCATCTGGGCCACGTTTCTGTGCAGTGGCCAGGGAGATCTCGCTGTACTCCACTACCTGGTAGACACCATCCACTCGGCACACCACGCCAACCGGCTCTGTGGGGTTGGTCTTCTCCACCACCTGCCCAAGGGAGGTACTGTCAGGAAAAGATAACCAAAGTTCTGCACTTTCAATATACTCCCTTGTATCCCGCAGCCCCTGTGCAGTTGCTTTCCTGCACAGGACAGCAGGAATAGGGATGTGAAGGAATAGGGATGCTGTAGCCCTCCCCACCCAGGCACTTCAGGTGATGGTGACTGGAGGAGGGTGGGATGGCAGATGTGGGTGACAGGGTGTCTGACACACCCAGAGTTCATGAGCAGATCTGGCACCAATCCCATATGTGGCTGACAGAAGACATGGATATTTTTAGCATATGAACAGCCAGCTTGCTGTGCTGAAGCAGGAAGGAGGCTGATGGCTCAGCAGAGTCATCCCCCTACAAACCTGACCACCCTCTCTCTTCCTCACACCCCACACACCTCCCTCTGGGCATGGGACCCTCCCCAGTAAATCCCTACCTGTCACTGCCACCAGAGCAGGGCAGCATGCAGGGACACAAGGTTTTCTCCTTTCTTCATGCTAGGGTTAATTTCCTCCTTCTCTTGCTCAGGCCTGAAGCAGGAACTGCTTTCCCTTTCCCAGCTCCCTCTCTGGGAGGCAAGCAAGCCCTCTCATTTGTTTGCCAGAGCCAAGCCCAACACAAACACAATCACACAGCCCCTTTGGCTTTTAATCCAGCCTTTTGTAAAGCTTTGGGCATGCAATGTTCCACCTGGGAGCCATAGGGTTGGGCTCAGCTTCAGCACCTACAATATCCTGATCTGGTGCCCAGGACATCACACCTGGGCATAGCTGGCAAACAGGGATTCCTGCAGCAGGGATCCCAGCTGCTTGTGCTCTCCATCACCACCCAGACAACAGCTTCCCAGAATTCAGATGGGGAATGGGCAGTCCCTTGGAGTTCCCTGGCAGCTCTTAGCTCCAGGGATTAGGGGACTGGTGAGCCCTGAGGGTTTTCAGTGCTGTGTCCCCAAGAGGGGTGCAGCACCAGGCAGGGGTCAGTGATGCCCTGCTTCCCCCAGGATGCCAGAACTGAGGGGCAGGTGGGACTGTGGCACCAGACCCTATTCTGCCAGCAAGCTCCTGGTGCTTAACTATCCCTCCTGATTGAGGCAGGCTAGTGAAGGAAGGGTAAGGAGTCAGGGAAGCCAGACAAGGAGCAGGAGTGTCTGCTCCATGCCCCAAAACCATACCTTGGCCCCACAGTCTGCTCCTTTCTCCAAACAGAACCCAATGAACCTGGGGTCAGCCACCTTCACCAGGATGTTGTCCACACAGTAGACATGGACACTCCACACACCTCTCCGTTCCATGTCATCCACAATGCCATGCGTGCCCAGGGCACGGTACAGGCCTCCATTGCCATCTGTAGAGGGAACACATTGTTGGGGCTGCACCAATACCTGGCTGTCCCATCATTCACTTGCGCTCATCCTCTTTCTCCATGGAGCCACCCAGGAGGGTCACAGGCCCAGTCATACCCCACCCTCATCCTCCTTGCCAAGGCAGACGCCTCCCAGCCTGCATTACTCATGGGTCACATCATGTTGCGAGACTGCACTACACAGGCTCCAGCTCCTTTTGGAGATTATCCTCAGCACCATGTCTCACTCCCACGCAACCCACCCTCCAGCTCCTGGCCACTGACCTGGTGCCATAGCAATTTTGCCCTTCTCTTCCAGCAGGATTTTCCCATCAAACCCCAGAGCAGGCAGCATGCCCTGCTGGAAGAAGATGACATTTTCCTTCTTCAAGCCAAAATAGTGATGCTTCAGGAAGAACTCCTTGGTGGACTCCATCGTCCGGCCACTTGTCATGATGTACCTGTTGGGAGTGCAAAAAAACCTGATGAGCAGGGAAGAGAGACAGGGTCTCAAATCCCAAACATGGGAAACTGCTTCAGCCTTTAACACCCTGAAGAGTCTTCTTCCCCCCCTACAAATATTTAGAAGGATCTGACCAGCTATGGTCCCACCTCTCTGGCAAACAATCAAAGGGCGTCAGCCTTTCTTGCAACACACATCTCCAAAACTCTGCCACACCCTGTGCAGTCACCCAGCTTACAGCAGCAACCTCCTGCTACAACATCAATCTCTTGCTCACAGCACTAACACAGCCCCTTGTCTCCCACTCCCCCACTACATGTGGCTGCTATTCCATGCAGCAGGTTGGCCACAGGTGACACGATGCACATTCCTTAGGGCTGCTTGGTTCAGCCGGGCAACAAAGAACCTGACAGTGCTACCCTATGGGTCTTTACCAACTAACTCCAACAGGCTATGTCCACAGCAATAGCAGTGGTACCAAGACCATTTATGTCAACCCATGGGCCCTTAGGCTGGCAAGGGAGTCTGCGACAACAAGCTGGGCCCATACAAATATACAAGACTTCGAGTCACCAAGGCCAACAACTGGGGCTTTGATTCAGGCAACACCAACGGAATAATTCTGACCCATGGGCCCTTAACCCACCCACACCAGTTGGGTTGATGTCAGCGGGGCCCTGCCAATGCCATTGCCTGAGCATGGTCCAACCAGGGCTACCCCAAGGGGTACTGAACCTCTAAGGCCCAGGGCAAGGCACTCACCAGGGAATGTGGCAGGAGGTTCCGTGCTGCTCCTCCGCCAGCTGCTGCAGCCGCCGCAGGCGCTGGGCCTGGAGGTGGAAGAGGGTCTTGCGGGAGGGCAGCCCCACGTCGCACATGCCCTTGGGGTAGGGAACGCCGAGACGGGTGCCCTGCCCACCGGCCAGAAGCAGTGCGGCCACGCGGCTCTCCGCGATCTCCGCCAGCCCTGCGCCCGGGAAAGCACACACGCGTGGGGCCCACCGCGCCGGCACCTCGCCGCGCCGGGCCCCGCCGCCACCGCCTCCCGCACCTACCGCGGCTCTCCCAGCGCGGTAGCAGCCCGCGGTCGCGAGAGGCGCTGCCCAGCACATCCCGCGGCACCGGCTCCATCCGCGCGTCCAGATCCGCCGCCCCGCCGCCACCGTCCCCGCGGGCGCGGCGGAAGAAGAGGTTGATCTCGGCCACGTCCATGTCCCGTAGTTCTGCCGCCAGCGCTCGGCGGGCCGCACCGCCCAGTTCGGTCCAGAAGCGCAGCACGTGGCCCTGCCCACTTTCTTCCAACCGCTGCTCCAGTGCCGACACCACCGCTCCATCCTCAGCCGCGTCGCTTCCAGCCACCTCCATCCCTCCCTCCACGGAGCCGTCGCCCCCCCGCCTCCTCTTTATACCCGCCCGTGGCCGCGGGGTCGCCAATGACTTGCGGCGGCAGCTCTTCCCGCGCCCTCACTGGCTGCGGTGCGCGGCCTCACGGCGGCGGCTGCGCCCCGCGCCACGTGGGTCCCGCCGCCCGACCAATAGGCGCCGAGGAGGGGCGGGCGGCGGCCCAGTGCCCCCTCCGCGGCGCCGCCAATCGGAGCGGTCGAGGGCGCGCGCGTCGATGATTGCCACAGCAACACCCGCCACGTCAGCGCACAGCCTCCGCTCCCGGGAAGGGGCGGCCCCGGTCCCCGTCGTACCACGGTCCCCTGCGGGCAGGGCGGGGATTCCCGCAAGGGCCCTTCCCCGTCCAGCTGTGCCAGGCCCACGCGTGAAGCGGGAGCCGCGGCCGCCCTCCCTCTCGGGGCAGGGGAAGGGCGGGCCCTCCCGGGAGCCCCCGGGCAGCGGCGCGGAAAAAAACCCAACAAATCCACCAAGGAAACCACTTCAGAAAGGGCTGTCGGAGAAGCCTTAGAGAGCCGCGTCGCGGGAGCCTCGCCGGGGTCAGCCCCGGTGCAGAGATCCCCGTCCCGTAACCGGTGCAGCGCATGGTACGATCATCGAGGACTGCAGGCAAAAATGCGGTCACCGCTCCTCCGTCTCTCCCCGTTCATCCCCGCCTGGCTCCGGAGCCGCGCACAGCCCAGGGCTGCAGAAAGTTGTGCAACTGACGGCAGCAGCATTTCCCGGGGCCGCGGCCCACGTGAGCCGCGGCAATTTCCCCACGGCTGACAGCGCTCCGGAAACCGTTACGCCAGAGCGAGCGGGAAAAGCGCCAGTGCGCGCCGTGAGTCAGCCCTGCTGCCGCAGGCAGCCCCAAGTGACAGGGAGGGGACACAGCAAAGAGCACCCCGGTCAGGGTTTCCAGAGGAATTTTCAGACACGGCTGTGCGCGTGTGAACGAGTTCACAGAGCCGCAGGTCCCAAGTGCAAGACGCGAGTGGTATCACGGCTGGGTCACAGCCCTGTCCCCCTCAGACGGCCGCCCAACTCAGCTACACAGCGCTTCAGTGGCAGGCCCACAAGAAAAGCAGGCTGGACAACTGCTTCGTACTAAGCATCGTTTATTAATCACCTGTATCAAGCACACATCTGCTCAGCAACAGTGCGTGACGGGATACAACAGCTGACATCTAACCTGAAGGGAGGCACGTGGTTACAGGATCCAGCACAGCAGGAGAAGCAAATTAATGCTCCAGAGAGACAACCTGGGTTGCAACTCAAGGCTCAGGCAATGCTGTTGTTAGGAAGCTGGAGACCAGTGAGAAGAAATTTAAGAATACAACTAAGACTGGAGCTGATTTGTGCTTCGGCCAGTGATGTAAAAAAGTTACTCTCCTTGCTTATAATAAATATATGGTGCAAAGAACTTTTTCCCTCATTGATCCCACACGGACATCAGTAGCTGGGGAAGGACAGCCATTCTTTGACTGACAGTGACATTTCCTGTCAGATCAGCTATAAAAGCCAACCACCAGTAAGGAACAGCCAAGCACCAATGTGTTTCCTGTTCACACACCTGCTCCAAGAGGGGACAGACCCTTGGACTGCCTCCTCCCCAGAAGGGCCAGGAATCCCACCTGCCCTGGCATCCCACCACTGCAGTGCCAGCCTTCCTTAACTGTCTCCAGAGGCTTCATCTTTCATTCCTTTCCACCCCAAAGCAGCTCTCTCCCCTAAAAGCAGCCTACAGGTTTGGACATCTAGCTGGTGCCTAGCTAGGACTACACAGGTCAGTGCTACACCAAGGTCTATTGAGAGGGAGCTGCATCAGCAACACAGACCAAGACGCATCTGATCAGAAAGCCTCAACACTTCTGTAACTTAAGCAGGCAGGTGGAGATGAAGAAAGGTCCATCCAGGCACACACCATGACGGATGCCTTATAATGAATCACCACATACACTTCAGATACAATCTAGAGTTAAGAAACTCACAGGTTTTAGCAGGGTTGAAACTTATGCCAAGCCACCAACAGATCACCGAGACACCAGAGCGAGCTTTAGCTTCACAGGAAAAGGCTGTGTATGCAGAGGATGAGGAATAATGACAAAACACTTCTGCTCCAAGCAGCTTGTAAACCTCCCTGTACCCCACAGCCTGCAGAGCGAAGCCAGGGGCTGAATCCAGTGACAGGACAGAAATGAGCATCTTCAACTCTTGCCAGGAGGAAAATAATTTTAAAAAAAGCAGCTTTGGGGTTTTTGCCCAGTTCAGTGCTCAAGCTTGGTCATTGAGCATCTGGGGAGAAAATCTGGTAGCAGGAGTTTGCATCTTGAAGATTTATTTAGCTCCTATTAAAGCAGCTGAACAAAACCTCGACCAAACTCTGGTGGAACAGCTCTACCATGCTGTGGGAACAGGCTGTAGCTCCTCTCTAAAAGATTAATCCTGGCATGTCTCTTCAGCTACAAATCCAAAGCATAATTCTGACTGAAAATAGAGATATGCTTGAAAGATGACAGAACAGCTCACAGTCCTAGGTAAATGCATGGGAGAACTTAAACACATTTAAGTTCTGCACCTGCACTTGAGCATCTGTGTGCTGCAGGTGACAGACCTCATGCCAAGCACCCAGGAGAGCCCACACACCCCCCTATGGGCTGGTACCCATCAGGGTAGGAACTTTTGGCTCTACTGCTGCCAGCTGACAGGCACATATGCAGCCTGTGTAATGGTGCTGACATGATGGCTTTTAAAACATTAATTTCTGGGCCAAAGTGATTTCACCTCTGGCTCAGCCCCCAAGGGAAAGCAAGAACTCAGAGCTGAGGAGGTCAGTCAATACCTACAAATACTTAAAGAATAATTTAAACACTGCTCTTCACATAGCAAAAACCATCACCATGTTAATCATCCAGTTCCTCCTAGACAGTAAAGGTGCTTCAATGCAAGGCAAGTTAAATTAAAAGCAATGAATTACAAACCCCATCTATGCAGAGCTGCTTTCAGCTATGAACACCAAAGTAGAATCATTCCCAGAAAAAGTCTGATTGGCAAATCATACCTTAAAACTCATTGTGGGAATTTATTTTTTCTTGAAAAACCTAACACCTCAAAGACAACAGAAAAATTCAGATTGGTCCTTTCTGGGGTATTCTGGGAAGGGTCACATCAGACAGGATTCTACACCAGCACAGAGGGCAATTCAGACTCAAGAAATGCTACAGAGATTGGAACTCCCGACACACCGCACGCATGGGGAAAAAACAGAGAGGAACTTTTAAGTGCAGGATTCTAGCAAGTCCAGCATCAAAAAGATGTGTAAAATAAACTGCAAGGTAATTCAGGTGTTTTTTTCCAGGGACAGTCAAAGGTGATTCAGGCAGCTGCCCAGAAGTGTGGATGCTAAAATAACTACTGCCTGGAATTTTCCTTCTTGTGGGATTGCAAAGACTCCCACCAGCTGTGACCTTGGTGGCAGCTGTTTGTAAAACGGTAGAGAGATGTTTTGACTATAGGTGTTGTGGCACCCCAGCCAATCACCCCAGGGGGTGGCTGGCTCCTTGTCCAATTACCTTGAGGTTAAAAGGGTATAAAAAGGGCTGTAAATTAATAAAGGCTTCTTGGCATCTTGATGAAGAAAATAGTCTCTACCTCGCTCTTTCTCCTACTCTGGCAACTGTCAGATAAGCAACGCAGAAGTATTTCAGCTGGAGGAAAGAATTCACGAAAGCTGTTGTCCTCACTAAAACTGCTACTAGAGCCACAAGCCAGAATAAGCTGCTCCCCTTCTAAGTACGGCCGTTTCACACTGCTCACCACAATCCAACTGCCCACCCTGCAGGGAGAGGCTCTGCTGGTTGTAGGGCTTAGCAGACCCCTGGGACCTGTGCCCCTGTGACATGCTGGCAGCTGTGCAAGCTTCTGCCTGGGTGATGAAGCCACATGAGCAGAATGCATGCTCTGGAGTGAGCTGTGATGATGCCCACCCCGGTTTTCTCCCCTAAAGCATGCAGCTGTTGTCCCTGACACTGGGAAAGACCTTCTCCTGGCCAGTCAAATCTAATGAACAAAGGAGCCCTTAACATACAGGATCTCAGATTACATAAGGCCCTTTGTGCAACCTATGAAGGACCAAAAGTGTCAGTGCTTCTAATCTACAAGTCTAAAGGGTTAATGCAAATCTAAACCACACAACACAGAAAAGCCAAGCATGGGATCTACAACAGACAAATTAGAAGCCTCAAAGGGCAGGAGTCCTGCTGAGACACAAAGAATACTGTAGAACTCCTTTCCAAAAATACCACCTAAAGTCACTTACATATGGTGGATAATTTGGGATCAGAGCTAGGGAGCATCAGTGTCAGCACAGGATATATGCTAGAAAGATGGCTCCACACAAGAAAGGTTTTCACATCACCTCAGGCTGCAAAGTGCTTATAGGCTGTGTCAGCACTGTGGCCAGCACTTCTCTGACATCAAGTATCTGCCATCAGTCCCTGCCCACCCCAGGCATACAAGTAAGTTCAGCTCTCTGCAGACAGCATCACCCACACCTTGCTGCCCAGCATGCCAGCTGTGCCAGGTCAGATGGATTGCTCTTCTTGGGACATGACACAGCAACAGAGTAACACCATAGGCTCAGCAGATCTGATTTCACTGCTTCCCTCTGCTCTATGTGATGTGAGGACTCAAATGTCCTCCTGGTCTGATTTAGAGAAGATGGTGCTTCTGCTGATTTATTAGAAGTACCAACAAAAGCAAGGAAGCCTTCCTCCTCCTCCTCCTCCCCCTACTGGAGAACAGCACATCTGTTATAAGAAAGCTTAAAAATGAAATCCTCTCCCTACAGCAAAGTCAAGTGCTAAAGCCAAGACTTTAAATGGTCTCACTTCAAATCATTCAAAAGCACTTGCCAACTGAGCATATCTGCTCAGTCTCCCAGGCTCTCACAGTCACCACTCCTGGCACCTGAGCACTCACTGGGGCAAAACCACACACCCAATATAAATGAGCAAGCACAACACACACACAAGCACACACCAAAAGCCATCCTGGCCTCCTCTGCACATCACAAAGCAGCAGTAAAGGTTTCAAAGCCCAGTTAAGTGCTTTGCATCTCTCCTTCACAGATGACTCAAAAGCAGGGCTAGGAAGTTCTTTTGTACATTCAACTGTAAAACGTGAGGAAGAGGAGCAAGACAACTTTCCTGATTGTTGCTACTGCCTACAGCAAGTTTTGGTACAGATATCCTCTCTTATAGGCACTCAGTGGGTAAAACGTAGCCACCACAAACTTGCCATCAAAAATCTTTCCAGTCAGCATTTTTTGGGCAGCTTTGGAATCACCAGCATTTGCATATTCAACAAAGACCTGAAAGAGAGAGAGGAGAAACAGGACTTCCAGTGCAGCATGAAGCTCACCCCGACCACCCCTGCAACTAGGGAAACAATTCCTGAACACATTTTTACCTTACATCCTTGGTTGAATCCAGAGCAATAGAGCTAAAAGGGAAGGAGCTGTATGTCTGAGATGGAGTTTAATCTCGTGCTCCTTTCCAAGGGGATCATGTCTGGTGAGGTGGGAGAAAGTATAAAGATGCTCTACATCCTCACTGCTTCCTCTCCCACCCATTGGCTTCTCCCCTTTATTCCCATATCCCAGCCCTCCTCATAAAGCTGTTTGACAGCTTCCAGGTTAGGCAACCTTATGTAACCAGGAAGGAACTTCTGCTGTCCTTCAAGATAACCAGCTATTTTTAGTGCTGTCATCAGTCAGGAGATTTCCAAGAGCTGAGGAGAAGTCCTGCAGCACATGGGAGTGTACATGGGAATACACAGCCTCTTTCCTTCATTCACTTACTTGGCCTTTACCAGGATTCTCCTTTGGAATAAGCAAGGAAACTACCGGTCCATATTTCTGACACTCCTCCCTTATGTCTTCCAGGATATCTGCAAATAAAAGAGCTGTTAATCTTTCACTTTGCACCAAGAAACAAATGAAGACCAGATAAACACATCAAGAATACTCAGTCAACACAAAGCATTTCCCTCTCAATCTACAAGAACTAAGAGGTGGGTTCCAGAGCAGCATATGACACTGCTTTAAGGGCCACATCATGAGACAAAGCATCTGAACTGAGGCTCAGGAACACATTTCCTGCAGGCACTGAAACCCCAACAGCAGGGCTGGGAGCACACAGACAGTGCTTTTCCTTGCACACAAAAGCCTGGCCTTCCAGAATTATGATGCTTGGAGAAGGGGAACTAAAGTAGCTGCCACAAACCCATCTCTGTGTGAGCAGAACCCAGACCTTTAAACTCCTATCCCCAGAGCTCTCTAGCTTTTGCCACTCACATGGATTTGAGATCAAGCAGAAATGCAAATTCTACCAACATGCCCTGCGCCTACGACGTATGCTTTTTGCTACAGTTTGCCTTCTAATGGAGGTTTAGGTTGGACATTAAGAAAAAATTCTTCACCGAAAGGGTTGTTAAGCAGTGGAATACGCTGCCCAGGAAGATGGTGGAGTCACCATCCTTGGAGTATTTGAAAGACATATAGATGAGAGACATGGTTTAGTGATGGGATTGGTTGTGTTAGGTTAATTGTTGTACTCGATATTAAAGGTCTCTTCCAACTGAAACAGTTCTATGATTCTGTTCTGTGATTCTGTATTTCAGTTTTCTTCTGAGATCTGGGATAAGCTCATTAGCTAACTTTTAAGGATCTCTGCTACTGGGGTCCAGAGTCCTGCACTTGTCCAACAGAAGCTCAGAACTCCAAACACATTATGAGGTCTGTGAGAATTTAAGAAAAGAAGAAAATCAAAGCAAACTTAAAAAAAAATAAAATCTAGGATCCTTCAAGAACTCACTACAAGCTCTGCTTTTATGCCCATTCTCTGTTGGTGCAGTTGACCCACTTGGTACCAAGTCTCAGCTAAGCAGCTCTTTGTTCACTGCTCTTGAGCCAATTAATTGTTCCTCTGCTTGCTCTTGCCTCCGCAAAGCCAAACAAAACAGAGTCTGCAAGACTACACTGCTATACGGGAACTGCATGGCTTGCACCAACCTTCATATTCTTCTTCACACTGCAGAGAAGCATCGCTTAGAACGTTTAGCAGCCTCAGCACAGGCGTGGGGAGCATCACCAAATCTTCAATGTGGGGAGCTGTTTGACACCCAAAGAATTAGAGAAAAGAAATCAAAGTCCAAATGAGCAAGCAAACAGGAAGTCGACTCAATATGTACTATCATACACAAGTACTTACTGCTCTTTGCAGTACAGTTTTGCTGGTTTGCTTCTGTCCACTATTACCTTAATTTACTGCCTGTATTGTCCCTGTTACAAACTTAGCTTCCCCTGGGCACTGAGAGACTCTTCCAAAGGGTTTGGTGCACTCTGCAATTATACTGAGACCAGCATCTAAAGTTGCTTTTAAAATTACAAAGCTAGCAGAAATTAGGACTAGAGCTTTGTCTACTTAGCTCAGATTTAGAAACTGATGTGAAGATGAAAGCTGTGAATTGATGAGAAGATGAAAGAACTACACTGCAACCTGTCTTTCCTGTTACTGCTACCAGACGAGCTGAAAACAGGCCAGTCAGCTTCTGCAACTCCAGTTCTTAAGCTATACTAAGGCACAAGCCTCAGTTCTCTCTAGGATAGCTTTCAGTTCTTCCCTAAACACCATGTAAACCTACCCCCTTTCAAAACCCAACTACAACGCGCTGTTTTGAAGGCCACTATAAAATTTTGCAACAGAAATGGGGAAAGCTAATAATTTGCTTAAACAATTTTGTGCTATAGAATAAGGCATGGCCACAAGAGGGTAGTTACAAGGTGGGGGAGTATAGGCTGTGAACAATTTTACAGGAGCCAAAATAGATCCCACTGCCATGGGGTGCTTGGCCAGGCAGCTCCAGGCTTTCCTGGAACAGCACAGCATGGATATGGTTGTAGAAGAAGGAAACAGCGAAGGTGGACAGACTAACACCAAGGGTGATTGTCACATCCGAGAGGACATCTTGTCCTCTACAAATACAAAGCAGCAGGGACAGTCAATTCTCCAGGAAGAAAAGTTTGTTTTCATGTTCCTGAAAGGGACTGTCAGGCCAGTCATGAATTTAAGATCTGGAAACCCAGCTTGCTGTACTTGGAGAGTGTTAATGTTTTTATTTGTACTGGCAGCTCCAGTAGCCCAACACAATACCTCACAGTGCTCCCATTCAACAGCGAGGGAGGAAATGGCTTCAGGTCTCCCACTCTGAGCCTTCTAACTACGTCTGCAAAGACAGTGAGGTTTTATTTCTTTGGAGATACTTTTCCAAGGTAAGCAAACAATACATGTGGGGGATCTGACATCTCTTCCAGGTGCAGAGAGATGTTATTTCATAGAGAAAGAAGAGATGACAGGCAAGCACACACACTATAAATCTCCTGTATTACATGGAAGAGTCCTTATGAAAAGCTTAGAGGCCTTATCAGTCCAGACAGTGCTCAGGGACAGCCCTTTGAAGATAACCAGCTCCAAGCAAACCTCTGTGACCATTCTGCCACAGGACTGCTGGTAACCAAGACACATCATCAGACGGACTGGGTACTGAAAGAACACTTAAGTGTATTCTTGGTCTTATATACCACCTCTTTTATTCAAGTAATTCTGTCCTTCATTCACATATCTTTTTTCAGTAAGGGAGACAAACCAGCTCCTAGTACTCAGAGCCATCTGGTCTTCTGGAAATCAAGTGGTAAATGCATTTCATAGATTCATAGAATGATTTGGCTGGAAGAGACCTTCAAGATCATCAAGTCCAGCCATTAACCCTACACTGCCAGTGTCCCTA
>JAOEGS010007719.1:4516-40767 GCA_025447755.1 Corythornis vintsioides
TGCATAGCCAGCCAGCTCCTCAACAAGAGGCAATCCTTATATTTAGGTTTTCACACCTGAAGTGCACACTCTTCCCTAGTCAATATGTAGGGAACTACAGCCTATCAAACATGGTTATGGAGAGCTTTGCACACTCCATACCAACAAGGCAGATGTGTCCATGCTATACTGGACCTATCCATTCTCCAGTTGCCTTCAGCTGCTGACTCTTCTGTTCACATTACCACTAATGATACAGAAAATCCATCAGATCAGTTGAATCATTCAAACAAAATTTAGCATCAATGCTGGTTCAGGGTGAACTGCTTTTTGCAGTGGGTACTTTTAGAGCATGAGGGCTATTTGTCTAGTCAAGCTGCTCATATTCCAAGATACTGGAAACTTCACTAGAGTTCCTCTCCTCATTTACTTTGTATTGTAGGAGTTTAAAGCCTCTTTGAAGAAGTGAGGCTAGAAAAAGGAACTGGAAGATGAGAGAATGGACGAGAGAGTATATCAGCCCTTTCATTCTTCAGATTTGAAGGGCAAGTGAGATCAGCATTCAATAGAGCCAAAATACAGTTAGAGTTTTTGGATACATTTATGAATTACTAATCATGCTGAGAATTTTCCCACCCCCATTGACTAAGAGACATACTTCAGGGGTCTGATATTAAGCTGAGGTAAATTATCTTACTTTCTCTGACACCAATGCAGCCTTAATAGTTTACACAAGCTACTCACAGATGTCCATCGCTTGCAAACACTGCCATTGTAAGCCAAATTTTAACGGGTGACCTATTGATTAAAGGCTTATGTGTTTCTACTGTCATGTTCCTAATCCCTCTATCAAAACTGTTTTGAAGAGTGTACTTTTGAAGCATGTAATGGTAGTTCCCACTGAAAAGAAGGCCACTCTTTGAAAAGGAGCTCTCAGTGGTCTGCAAAAGATTTCTATTTCGGCAATTTTGCTTGATTAAACTTCTTTGGATCTTACCAAAACGTAAGTTACAGTAGATCATGACAGCAATGTTGAGGACCAGCTTGGAAATTGTGTCAGATCTTTGACCAGAAAGCTCCTGATTTGGTTTCACTCCTATTAAACTAACGGATATGGCTTTGTGTCCGCAGGAGACGTTTTGTTCCTCTTGACATTGCATGTTGCAGGACCCCTGCTGAGGCATTCTGTCCCACTTTATTGTTTACAGTTTACATGTTGCTACTGGGCTGTCAGTTGGAAGCATGGGTTGGGATAGACTTCATTGTTATGCAAATGACATCCAGATTTACATATTACCCCAGACTAATATTCATTGTGATGTCTCAATAAGGTTGTCTTTGATGGATAATAATTTTTCCAAGACTACAGTCTTCTTTGAAAGTGCAAATTAAACAGAAGCCCCATTAAAAGGATTTCAATAGTCTTTAAATGCTGTCAACTCTTCAAGCTCATTGTGGTGTTTCAGGGTCAGATTCTGCCATCCGGACTTATGTTGGTGATTAGTGACTGCTCTGCAAATAACCTACTTACACATAAAAAACTTACTACTTCAGGGAGAGTCCAGGTGCTAGAATCTGATCTTACTACAAGAAAACACTGGACAAGTACAGACAACATTGGTGAATTTTTCCGTTATTACTAGTTTGTAATTCAATAAATAATGACCAAGACCTGTAGTACCCCACAAAAAGTTCCATCAGCACACTGTCTTCAATGCAATACATTGTGAAGGAAAGGATATTTAAACTTTGTAAAGGAAGACTGAGAAAGACACAATATTCAGTATTCTCCACATCAGTGGATTGCCAGTATTAATAATTTCAGTTAGCTTTGGAGATGTAGTTGTATCCTACTATAAATGTCCCTGTATGACTTTGATGGACTCATATATCACACCTTTTCAGGAGCTTCATTGAATAGCAAGAAGAACAAAGAAGGCTTTAGAATTGCAATATCTCTTTAATGTCTCCTGTTTCATCAGGAACTCTGCCCTTCATCCAGACCCCATAGCTGAGGTATGTTCTCTGTTTCATATTCCTGTTTTTATCCAGATTTTCTGCTGCCACCATGCAGTTCCTGACAACTGGGGTCCCACACCTATTTAAGTAGATTAGCTTCAAGCAGGGATTTATTTAGGTTTTGCTTCTGATGATGGGAAAAGCATGTTCCTGGCCACTGTGTCTGAAATAAGACAGTCATCATTTTTCTTTGAGTACTCCAGAAAAATGACTGCTTTTACTATAGTGAGTCAGTCTAGTACATTGAAAAGGAAGGAAAAAAAATGTTTTGAACACGTACAGATTTCTGTGGAGTGTATGGACAGAAAATCCAGAGCATCAAGGGACCCATTTCACCTGTGCTCAATACAAAATAGAATGATGGAAACATCTAATAAATGTCCTTGGTTCTGAAGTTTCAGCTAAAGAAAATGAAGATTAGCATCTCCAAGGGTGTACCTTTACAGGATAAATGGTAACATTTGTCTGACCCAATTAAATGTCTACAACTTATACATTCCTCTTCGATGTAATGACTCTAAATTCTGATTATAATGAGAAGAGAAATTAAAAAAAATAGCTCAGCATAAACAATCCCTAAGAGATTTCTCTTACTGTATCCTGCTTGCCTGCTTTCTGTCTGTCTGTCTATCTATCAAGATATCCAAAAGTAATGTGTTCAGAGGTAGTTGTCTACACTGTAGATGTACTTAAGACAGGTGCACCTGTGATACCCTTACAGACCTTCAGCCTGGTAGCATTCTTTTTACCTATAACAGCAAATTCTAAATTTCTTCATTTGAGACAGATCATTTGCAGAACTATTCTGCAAAACGTGTTAAAAGTTTGCAACCTGCATCTTTCAGTCATCTAGGATCTAACAGTTCAGCTCTAACAGTTTGATGGACTCCTAAATGAGTCCTATGTAAAGACAGACTTGTCCAGCTGAGTTACTAGACATTTATAGACACAATGACTATTCATTTTCCAATACCAAAGTCCTAATTTATGTTATTCTTATCCTATACAAGGGGTAATCCCTATTTCTTTGCACTTTCTTACTGAGAAACCCTATAAATTAGCTGTTATCAAAGACAAATATTCCTGAGCATAGCTCCTGAGAGCATAGCATCTCATCTAGCCTAGCAGAGAAATACAGATGTCTCTGAGAGGATTAAGGTTGTATTTACATGTTCTTTCTCCCCATGAAGCAGCAATGACTGCCTGGGTGTTGAAATCCTGTCCTTGTAGAAGGGAGAGGTGAAGTTACTCTGGTTTTGCAGACCATGACAATTTTGACTAGTAATTACCCAGTGGTGAACTGAGAAAGCAGAAGCAGAGAATTCTGGGTACAGATAACTAGTAAAAAAAACAAACTGAACACACAGCTTTTGATATAGCCTTATCAATTACAATGCTAACTTATTATTTTCCCTGGCTTCATTAATCTGTAACTAATTTGAGTGGGTTCCAAGCTTGCTCTCGCTCATTCCCAATTAACCCAGTGGCAATTATCACTGGCTTTAGTCTTTAATATCTAAGAACTCTCTTTTACCTCTTGAAAGAAGCTTTTGAAATCTGAAAATGCCAAACCAGCTAATGTTTTATTTAAGCATTGAAAATGAACTTTGGGTTATTCTTCTTGCCATAGGTTAACTAATTATTTATGAAAATGGGAATGAGAGAAAAAAAGAAGATAAGGAAGATTAATATACCAAATCATCTCAGTTGTGAACCCTGTCTTGTATGTTAAAAAGTTTGTTTCCATTATCCAGACAGTGTTCACTTGATAATTGTCAATGTTAATTTTGGTCAACATAATAATATATATATTAATAAATTTTATCACTTATAATAAAAGTAACATTTCCGTAAGAGTGGCTGATATGGTCTGGCCTTGCTACTGAAATTACAGACAGTAGCTGGGTGTAAACTGTTCAGTGGAAACTGTTCTTCATCTATTGTAATCTTCATCACTTTTGGGAATTTTTGAGGTCAATGCCACTTTGTTCAGGCTAAAAAGAAAAAGAGTGCTAAGTTCTGTGTCAACATATCACATACCAATAATCAAGTTTCAGTGCCTATTCGCAAGTGTTAGGAGTGTTTACTTACTTAAAAAGTAATGACTGATGTATCTGATGCTGGCATAACAGTAAATTTAGAATTTGTCCTGATCTCTCTGAGCACATCAGTGAAATTCCCATTGACTTGAGAAGTTGGGGTCAGCCCTTAAGTTTCTTACTGAAGCATAATACTGGTTTACATCATAAACAATTTGACTGAAACAAATGGTGTATTTGTGGTCTAAATCTGTAACTAACCAGGCCCAAGATGTCCAGATGCAAATTGTGAAGAGTGGGAGGAGGATGTTCAGTGTTTTAAATGCATTAGAGCCAAAATAACACTTACATAACAAGGGCATAGAAAGATGGATTTTTTTTTGTAAGTTCTGACACGGGAACACATGTTTATTTGGGCTTGAAAATAAATAGAAATATTAAATTTCATACAGGTTTAGATCTAACTAACCTTATATAGGTAATCTACCTTATTTTCCCTCTTTTTTTTTTTTTTTTTTTTTTTTTACTTTTTTCATGTCAGTATAATGGTGTAAAGGCACTTGGACTTTACACACTTCATTATTGTTTTGGGGATACCATGAGCAGATAGTCATGAAAAAGGTAAAAGCAAAGGGAACAGTGTTATTTGGACAAAGGAGAGACAAAGGATCTCAAACATCTGGTAGCCAGAAATCAATTTAAATTGTATTCTTCCACAACAAGCAAAATTAAAAGTCAACATAATGTAACAGGACTGTAATATAGAAGCAAAAATTATACAAAAAGAGAGGCTGAGCTCAGAAAAGAAAAAAAAAAGGTGGAAAAATGAAGACTGAGGAACCTTTGAGGAAGACAGGGGAATCCCCTCGGTCATCTAGCTCACATCTTGGTCAGAAAAATTTAAAGATAAAAGCTAGTAATCTAACTGAAATACCATTTTGTCATTCTATTTTATTTAACAAGACAAATTGTGCAGTATGGTTGACTGGAATGATCTTTTATCTCCTCTTACTACCTCACGAACTCCGCATGCTGGTACAGTAATCTAACCTATACCTGTTGAAGACATTAGTGTCATCAGTTGTTTACTGCATCAACTAGAGATAAACACCCTCACAGTCCTGCTGCCAGAAGTCACTATGTCAGTACATCCTGATCTGTGTCACAGAAGAGTCAGTCAAATGAGCTAAGAAGCATTACTGTCATGATTTATATCGAGGCCAACTTAGGTTATACTGAAACAAGTGAGGAGTATTGACACAGTCCTTTCCACTAACTGTAAGTAAGATAAGATCCCTCTAGGATCACTGACAGAGCAGCCTACAGGTGACAGGGTTTAAAATTGCATTTATTGTACACAAAGAAAACACCAGTCTAGGGTCTGAATGTGAGACCCTATGTGGTATATGAGGGTTTAGCTTTCCTCCTCTAGCATTACGACCATTTCCATGTACAAGTAAGAAAAGAGATTTGAAAATGTAAATAACTTTCTGGCAGAAAAAGAAAATATTCAAAAATATAGAAATATATCACAGGAGTTTATCAATATTTAATCACCACTTTAAAGGAAAAAAGTAAGCACACATCTCTCTGACTTAATCTTTTCTACATCTCCACTACAGCAAATGATACACAATCTGTTACAGAAATCAACAGAAGACCATTTAAAGAAACAGAAATATCTGAAGCATATCAGGTGTTGTTGCAGTAGAAAAACTCAAGTCACACAGTGGAAATGATTTTAGATTTTAAGAAAAAGATTGAGAAAATTCTTCCAGCAACAAACTTCCATTCATCTCTTCCATTCATCGCTGAAAGGAATGTGACTAATGTATCTGTCTGTATTAGATTAGTTTCTTTCCATAAGAAAAGAGGAAAATAATTCAAGTACATTACCTCTTGTAGTGGTTTCCCAACAGAGTTACTTGGAAGGCTTTGAGGACTTGTTTCAACGAGCTAAATTCTAGCTAATTATGTCAACAGATAGTTCTACTTGGCTGTGGGACATTAGTAAGTTCTTACACACTAAGAAGTAGTAAGGACACAAGTTAAAAGGGATTTTAAGCTCCACATAAGCACCATACGAACATCATCTATTTTCTCAATTTCTTCACCTTCTAGGTCATGTTAGGGCAGGAGTAGCTGGTGTACCAACATGTAGTAGATTGATTTGATTTCTCTTGCAATTTGTGCAAAAGGAACAGCAATACATAGTGTTGGGAAAAATCCAATACATTGGTTTCTGGAATAAGTTTAGATGACAGTTTCAAAACATACATTGAACTTTTGCTTAGAATACCCTTCTTTGAGAAGAACAGAATCGCAAGGGAATATTGTTTAAACCGAAAGATTTTTTTTTTTCCTCTTTTCTTCTTTTTAAGTATGAAATGTATTTTTGGAAAAGAGCTCTGTTAACTATCAATGTCATGAGGACAGTGGGGCAAGCAGGGATCCAAGAAAAGCTTCTTCAGAGAGAGTTTCAAAGTTATGTGTTCCTTCCCTTGAGTAGGCTCTATGAATCAGAGTCCCCTTTTTGTGTCGTTCCCACTAACTAGGACTAAACTGTATTTCAGTCTTGAAGAGCTAACAGAACCATGTGCACACCTGTAGACATGCTACAGGCATCCTGCAGGCATCAATCCACAACATTAGAGCTGGGTCAGACAGCATGCTCTGTCTGACTGTTTTCCTGCCTTACACCCTCAAGCAAACCTCTGAAATGTCTTTTCTCTCAGGGTCTGAGGCACCTCAACCAGGTAAAGTGGGGGGAAAGGAAAGCAGGAGATCATCTGACTGGTGAGAAGCCACAGACCTAAGTTGCAAACAGGGAGGTGTGCATTTAGAGATACCTGAAGAACAAGATCCCACTAGGTTCCAACTCCTCTCAGCTTGCAATACACAGTGGTGGTCTCTGCCTTGAAAGCCTTCTATAAGCCACGTGCTGCTTCTCAACTCACCAGTCAAGCTAACCACCATCTAAACAGTAGTGTAAATAAGCACTGAAGAGAATGTTTATCAGGAAATAATTAAGAGGCACTGAAAGTTTGAGTAAGTCCAGAATAGATAAATATCAAGAGCATAGTGACATTTTTGTCCGAATCACTTTTCCCCCCGTAACAGTGTGAGGCTATATCAAATTCATTTTTTAACATGAAAATTTTTCTAATTTTTTAGAAAAAAAAAAAAAAAATTTCTATTTTCTCATTTTGATTTTGTGGAAATTGCACATTAAAATTATGTCTTCAATTAAATTAATGCTGAACACATACATGTAAATATATATATACACTTTCTAATGTCTCCTTTTGTATCCTAAAATATCAACAGATACATTTTGATGTTTGCATGTTAGTACTGTGTATACATGCACACTTGTAAACATTTTGCTCTAATATTAATATCAAATGGAAAATTCCAATTACTCAGGAAATCTTCTCCTGCATAATTCACATTTTATGTACTAGTTTTGTGATTTTTTTAAATTGTAGAATATCTTAATATCTTAACATAATCACAGCTGTTGAGCATCATAAATGAGTACAGAATTAATTAATATATTTCTCATTTTTGAAACTTTTTTCTTTTTTTCTTAAATATCTCACTATGGAAGAAATGTTCACCATTATCTGCCTCATCTATATCCATGTTATACTGTAGCTTCATGATAGAAAATCCCTGGCAACCATGAAACTGTATTAATTCCTTTTTCTGCCTCCCTATGGCCACTAATTTCCACTTCTATACTACATCCTGACTTCTCGTCAGATATATTGGCATGAATGTTTATGGTCCCAACATTTTCTTTTTTTTTTGGCTTAAGAAGTAAATCCTTTCAGTAAGGATTGAGACCAGTAGAAGGAATGGGACAAGCTGGATCATGAAGTCATAAGAAAAGTGGAGATAGAATCAGGATTGGACCATCCCCTTTAGAAAGCAGCGTTATAGCATCATCATCTTTGATTTGTTGTTTAAATGTCCCCATTAATATGCATCAGCTGGAGAGTAAGGGCAAATTTCTGTCCTGGATGGGTCTTTAAAAGTGAAATTGTCTAAGAATCATAAAATCAAAACCTTGAACTGAACTGTATTCTCAGAATAACTCATTTGCTTTAATAATATTTTGTTAGTCCTAGGAATAAAACAGTGTTGGAAGCCATCCTCTGTCCCTCAAGTCAAATGTCCTTATCTCAATATATTTCAGTACAATTTTTTTTAAATGCTCACAGACTCACTACATTTTTATTTACTGTTTGTGTTGGGTTTTTTTTTACCCCAGTATGATTAAATGTTAGTAGAACTATTTTGATGAATAATTTTCAGACATTTGGTTGCTCATGAGCTGTTTTCTGCAGCTATTTGATGTTTGTTATTCAAGTTGTGTGATTAGATGTGCAATTCATGCATAATTCTTTCTGATTCTTCCTTCGAAGATATTTCTTAAAGTAGACATTGAATAATGATGTCTCTTACAAATGTTTGGAAGCATAATCTGTTGTACTAACGTTTGTGAGAACATCAGGATTTATGAAAGATTACACAAGTGTTCACTCTGTGTCCATCTGATCACTCACCAGTCTATTGTTCAGTTTCTGCAGCTTCTAGTACATTCAGAGCTTTTTTTTCCTGATACTACATGATGGTGTATTCTAGGCTCTGCCACAGACAAAATGGTAAAAAAAGAATAAAGAAAAGGTAAAATTAACATTTTTTTTTTAAATAGTAATAAAACATTTCTCTTTAACACACAAATCTGAATTTTTATATGTTGACCACTCTACTTTTTCTTCTAGTGAGTTTGCTTGCTTAATTACATGAACAGATTCTTCTCTTAATTGGAACAGCTAGATGCTGGGCCAGCCACAAAGCTTTCCTAATTAACTGTATTTTCCTTCACTATTTACTATCCTTTGATTTTTTTTTTCCCTGAAAAGACTTCTGTGAAGAAAAAAGAATAAATTAACCAAGTTTCTTTTTATTCTTTATGTTATGTTTTGTTTGTTTGTTTGTTTTTTAATGTAGTACTTTCATAACTCTCAAAGAAAGCATTTTTTGATACTACCATAATTAACTCCTGAAATAAGAAATAATATGTAAAGGAGCTAATAGTTCCCTGTTTAACTTCAGAGTCTTTGAATTCTCCAACCAGATACATCAGTGTTACTTTGGTGGCACATTCAGTAGAGGGTTGGAAGGAGTTAATGTGCAATCACCAGGAAATAAGGATATGTACCTTTATTAGTATTTCATGAAAGGAGAAAAAGAAGGCAAAAAGAGATCTTGTCAGTCAGTGAGGTGGGTGACTCCTCTTTGCAAGTAAGAGTAGACTACCTCAAAATATTACTTTTCTGTGAACCTAGTGTAATCATTACACCATAAGGTATGATGGTGCAGGAGGTACAAAAGCTTCAAGAGGACTGTAAGAAGATTGTGCAAAGCACTGCTGAGGGCACACCTTGAGTGTGTTCAGTTTTGAACACATCTATACAAGAAGGACATTGGAGTGTTGGAGTGTGTCCAAAGAAGAAACCTGAAGCTGGTGAAGAATCTAGAGCACCAGTCTTGCCAGGAGTGACTGAGGGACCTGGGGCTATTTAGTCTGGAGAAAAGGAGGTTGAGGGGACACCTTATTGCTCTCTACAAGTACCTGAAAGAAGATTGTAGAGAAGTAGGTGTTCGTCTCTTCTCTCAAATAGCAAGCAATAGGGCAAGAGAAAATAGCCTCAAGCTGCACCAGGTTGAATACTATATTCAAATATATTGAATCTTATATATATGAATCTTATATATATGAGCTGATCTTAGGTACTTTGAGCTCTGCAATTTTTATCCCAGGCAGCCTGAGTGGATTTATGCTGGACCTCCTTACTCAAGATATAAAACTCTGCTGCGTGTACTGCGGAAAAACCACCTACTGAGTGGAACATAAATGGGAAGTATCATATTCCCTTCTTCAGTTAGAGTAAGAATAATATATTAGCGACAAGTTGCACACACAGTATGTAATGGTGTACTTTTTGCAGCCTACAGAGCTGAAGATGAGGACATTGACATGTAACTCTCACAAAAGTCAGTCAGCCTTAAAAATCTAAAGCAAAGACTGTGCTAGAGAGGGAAAAGGAAACTCTGAAAATCAAGATCTGGCTGGGAGTGGAACTTAGATGAAGAACACTTCAGTGTGAAGTGCAGCTTTGACAGCAAGTCTGCCATGCAGGGAAGAAAAATGGAGAAAACTGTTTCTCTGTGTTGAGCAGAGTAGGAGTTAAAATGATGAATAATCCTAATGAACAACCCCTGGAGGGGGGCTGTACGGTAGTAAACCAGATTTGTGTAATCGGTTCTCATTTAAGTTCTGCTGCTAGTTTAAAGAAATTGAATGAATTACTGAGATTCCTAATGAGACAAGCCTGTTTTTCTTGAGATAATTGATATAGTAAGCTCACAGTAAATAATAGTGACTTTAAATATTGCCAGTGCTAAATGCTATAAAGTTTAAAGTGTTTTCATCAGTCAGGAAAGAAGGGAGCTGAGGAGGGCAGACCTCTTATTCTATACATAAACAAACACAGGAGTTGATTGAATTTAGAATATTTGTTTTTTATGAGACAAAAAAATATCTAAAAATATTCTCCCCTGAAAGTTCATAGATCCTACAGAATAAATGTTGTAAACAAACTTTGTTCCATGACTTTGAAGTCTTCCTAACCAGTTTCCCCCAACTTATAAAAATTAGACTATTTATAAAAGTGCATAAATTGTAATTTAAGTAAAAAGCCTTGAAATTTTTATCAAAAGCATTCAAATTAGTCTCTCCCCAGGTCAGCTAATGAGTTGTCATGAGCTGGCCTCTTACTGTAGTGCACCTCCTGCAGACTAAGACAGTGAACCATGTTTTCATCAAAGGAAATGCTCATTAGTAGAGCTTTCAGAAACTGATTTGATTATAGTTTCACTTGTTAAAGTGAAATATTTTCAGCTCATTAGGATGATTACGATTCAAGGTCATCTTTTGAAGCTAGTCCTGTCAATATAAGATAAATGGGCCCTCATCTTTTTCCCTTCTTTACGTCTGTGCTTTTTAAACTCTTCTGTGCAAAAGTTCCATAGCCATAATTAATTTTTAGTTCTTCTTTTACAAAGCTGCTTAAAAAAAAAAAAAAAAAAGAACAAAGATTTTGGCTACCAAAAAGGCATTGAAGAACTATTAAGAGGAGGAGGAGGCTATCTTGTTTTAGAGAAATCAGAGAAAATCCTTGAAAGTTCAGCTTTTGAAATCCAGCTATTTTCTCCTTGACCTCTTCCAAAGTTTCTAAAAGGTACTTTGTACATATTTTTGCATGTATCTTTTAATCTCAAAGTGTAAAACGAAACTGAAAAACCACCCAAGAAGTGCTGGTGGCTTATTAGATATCTTTTCTTTTATGGCACATGATAAATTTAACATCTTTTAAAGTTTTTTTTTTGGTCTCCCCCCTTTGTATTCATCACTTAATCTCTAAGTGGTTAAAAAGCCATTTAAACATAAAGGGAAATACTACTAACTTCTATCCACATACAATGAGAAATATTGCATTTGCATAAAACTTGCAACTTAAACCTAATTGGTCAGATATTGCCTCATACATCAGCTTGAAAGATAAGGTCAAGAGGCCAGTTTTTGTGCTGTATATATCAGACTTGAAAGCTGTGTATTAAAATGGAAAATCAGGAGAAAAAAAAAAAAAAAAGACAGGCAGATTTGGTCTCTCCAGAACTAGACAAGCAGTTTTAAAAGTGACAGATTTCAATTCCCCATGGTGACTCTGCAAGTGGCCCACCAGTCTGAATTATTGGTACAGAGTGGGGTATGTCTATGAGAGTGCTGGGGATAGAGGCTGGGGAGGAGTAAGCAGTGAATTAATAGACTTCCAGATTAACCGTCAAATGATAAATGATTAATCATTTTGTCAACAAATTATCCACAATGAAGCCTTGCCTTTACACCAAAGCAGGACCAATTATACCAGTGTAATTGCATCAGGGCAACCTCCCTAGCCAGAGCACAGTAATAGAACTACTTATCCAATATGGTTTACTCCCAAAAGGGGAATACTCTTATGCAGGATCTTTACACTAGTATATTAGCTGCTTGCATTCTTAGACTTCAACTATCATGCTTCTGAATAAAACAAATAAATAAACTCCTCTGTAAATTAATTATATACATGAACACAGGTTATTCTTTCTATTCACTCTCTTAAGATAATTTTAGTAAAGGCAATTTTAAAATCTGGTTGCAGAATCAAAATGTTTCTTACACTTCTTGTTAGATATATGCTTTCCTCACTGCAAGTCAAGTTCTGAGGAGCTTCTTCTGTGTTGTGGTGCAGTAACAAGTAGTTAGACAATTAGTGAATGAAGCTTAACACCCTAAAGATTTATGTCTTCAGGTTGAGTTCTCAAGTTGAATCTCTAATGATACCACAGGCCTGCTTAATCTAGCATATCATTAGATCTTTTTTGTTTATTTGCTTTGTGCTATTTTTTGGGACTTGTGTGTCTTTTTTGTTTAGATTCCTTATTTTATACATAAATAGAGCTGTAATGATGGACCAACTCCCTAGTAAGAAAGTTCATTTTACCTGGAGGCTTATCTGCACTATACCTCTATCTGTTTTCAAAATTAATTAAGTTGAGCTGGGTTCTGTTGTTGCCATTTGCTTGCTTTATGACTTTTGATATATGCTTCATGCTTCTGTGTTTCAGAGTCTTTTTTATCATCACTATTATTTCACGCAAAACAAAACAGAAAATTAATCAACATTTACAGTGAGTTTTATAATGGCATTAGCAATATATGCTGAGGTATCCAAGCAAATCTATTTTTATGGTTTAAATGTATAACTAGTGGATAATAGTAGTCACTTTCAAAAATAACTATCAATACTTAAAGTGTTGTAGCAGAAGGGACAAGTTACCTTTGGAATATATCTGCCTGGGACATCCTAAATTCGACTTTTATTTAGTAATTTTGGTCTTGAATCTGCTATCTTGAATGTAATCAAAACACTTTTGTTGAAAAAGCTGCCAATTTTAACCTGAGGTCACCAAGAAAGTGAAGAATCTATCATTTCCTTTGGTAGCTTGTCCCATTGTTGAGCAAGTGACATTATTTCTGATCTATGCCTTGATTTGCTTGACTAATTTCCAGCTGCTGCTTTAGGTTTTGCATTTCCTTTTTGAGTTATATGAACTTGAGATCACTGAAAACACAGGACCTCAGGATACTTCTTTTCCAGAGAGCCATTTAAGACATTTGAACTGCTTTCTGAGATTTTAAATGGTTTAGATTGTTTAAGCACTTCCCTGAGGCTTATTCCAAATTGCCATCACGGAAGTGCCAAGCTCTACTGATTGTTCTTGCCTTCTCCCCATGTTGCTAAAGAGAAAGAAGGAGCTTGGAATGGTTTATGGGAACTTTCTTCACAATATCCAAACTCTACCTTAGTAGTGGCAAAGTAACAGTAGAAAGTGTGACAAAGGGTGACAGACTTACATTGCAGCTTGGTTATTCAGATTGGAAATGGTCTTAATCAAAACAATGTGACACCAAAATGGGTACTCAGGAGCTGTGAAACCTTGCTTCTTGGAACTTTTCAAGTCTGGAGAAAAGCACAGCTGACCTGGTCTAGTGTTCGTAACAGTCCTACTTCAGGTGTGAGGTTGGCCTAGATGACTACAGAGAAATCCCTTTCAACAATCATTTTATGAATGTCCCCACTACAACTGAGAGGAGGGTATTGATGATGAAGAGTGTATGACAACAGAAATAAAATAGTTTCAAACCAATTTTCCATCTGCCAAAGTGACTAAGACAGCAGATGTATGGTCTCTAGTATGGTTTAGCTGTCCATAAAAGTGCCAAGAACTCTGGGCAGGCATAGCAATTTTACACTGAAGGCTGTTAAGTTGCAATTTCTTTGCTATTGGACCATCAAGTGAAAGCTACAGGAGTTCTCCAGGAGTCACAGTATAGTGGCAGAAAGATAGGAGAGATGCTGTGACCTGCCGTTATTTTACTATTCCTCAGTATGAGGGTCTCTCTGTATGCATCATTTCACTAGGATTCAGTTCTGCTGGGAAGATTCACATTTAATAATAAATAAAAAAATTTAAAAATGGATTGTGAAGAGGGCAAGGATTCAAGATACATAAGCCTACTCCCAAATTCTTTCAGAGCAGGAAGAAGATATCCACAAAAAGTTGAATTAAGACACTGCAAGAAGAATGAATTTTGTCCAAAGTTTTCAAGTATTTTAAAACAATGAAGGAATTCAGACTTTCAGGAGATGGACAAATATCTTATTACAGTGAGTAAAGTGAGGTGTACAGAGACAAGCAAGGCATTTGCAGTTATTCTACACAGTGTGTCAGACCTGTGAATAGAACCAGAACTCACCTACTTTGCCGACTTTGCCACACAATGAGCTTTAAACTTTAATTAAAGGGTCAACGGGGAAGAATTTATTTTTATTATAACAACAAAAATCCCTTATTTAGAATTATAAAAGCATCAGGAAGGAAACACTTTTGATTTCCTTAACCAGACAGGTAAAAAGTTGCAAGCCTCCATAAAGTTGTTCCCTCATTTTAAGAGTCTGTGTGAAACTCTGCTTGTGTGGAACCCTGCAGGCTAACTCCAGGGGAATTTGGTTCATACCTGTCAAAGACCAAACAATGAGGATGCTGAGGTGTATTTTCTTTCTTTTTTTCCTGTGCTAATACAGTGACACTGGTTTCCAAACATAGCATACAGATGAAACCAAAGCTGGAATAAATATTCCTATAATGTTTCAAGCAGTACTGTCGTGATCTCAGTAATCACAGAATTGTTGGATTGCAATGGTTTTGCAACTAGGTTTCAAAAGACCCTTAAGATCGTCAAGTTCAACTGAAATCTACAGAGAAACATAAACTTACAGCAAAATTAGGAAAACTACAGTTATAAATATAGAAGTAATTAATTTATTAGTTTCGGCAGCAAAATAATTTTGAAAAATTAAGACCAGCTCAGGGAAATGAAGAGAATACAAATTGTAGCACTGAAGATGCAAGCTACAGAATAAAAGTAACAGAGTCACAGCAACACATAATTGCCATGGTTGGAAAAGACCTCTAAGATCAGCATGTTTAACTGACAAAGAACCCAAAAAAGAAACCACCATCACCACCCTGAATTGAATGTAAGCTAAAACCAAAATAGTCCACACCATCTGCAAAACTAGATACTTTACAATCACCTGTGGTTGCTAGAATTTACTATTCTGTCTTACTATTTTTACAGTCTTACTACTAGCTAAATCATACGGTCTTGCTTTCATTAATTTACTGCCTAAAAGGATCCATACAAAAGATTAGTAGATAAACTGTTTATTTAAGATTAAATTAGTATCAAATTATACATCTAAATGTGTTTAGTGTTAACTTTCTTGAAGAGGGTGGCTGAGGTCTTTTTATATATGCAGAAGGAAATCATACTGAAGAGAAAGCTTTCTGGACATTGTGTTTGACATGGGAATGTCAATTTCTGCAAGGACTTAAGCTGTTTAGTTTTCAAAATCTGTATCATAATTTCTTGAGTATAATGAATATTCTATTTCTCCCTTTTTCTAAGCAATATCAGAAAGAGATGTACCATCTTAAAATATGTTTGCAAATTTCTGAAGCCCTATTGCCAAAATTATCAGATACCAGCAAGTCACTCTTATGTAAGGCTCCTCATGACCTTCCAGAATAAGCCTTTTTATTCATCCAGAAACACTGTGTGATTCATCCTTCTTAACTGTAACCATCTAAGAGTTCATCTATGACCTGAACCTGCCATCAAGTCTTACCCTCTGGTCGATGGAGAAAAATCTCACCTTGAAAATTTCATTTGGGGAAGTGCTGTGAACATCCTCTCTGGAGATCTTTGCTTCATGGATAACCAAGGGAGCCAGACAACCCTTTCAGAGTAAATTTTAACCTCCTAAAAGAAAGAAGATAAGTGAGATTAATCCCTTGATGAACAAGTCTGAAGAAAAATCTATCTGAAAACCCCACCATGGAGAACTGAAGAGAAAACCAATAAATAATATTTTATCCCAACAAAAAGAAGGATCTGTGGAGGGACCATTTGTTTTAACTAAAGGCAGATAATTTCCCTATCTTCCCTGTCACAGTAAGGGAATTCAAAGCCTCCTGAGCTCACCGAAATTTGTTCAACAATTTTTTGGCATATATTACATGATACTTCAGGGTACCGGAACCTGCCTTAACCCAAGAGAGTACTTCAGATGCCATGGACAGATTTAACAGTTCTGGGACTTTTCCCAGAATGCCCTCTTTTCCTCAAACTAGATTTTCAGCCTTGACATCATCACTGGGGGGCCCTGAACTTTGGAATTTGCTCCCCCGCCTTGAACCAAACCAGCTTTTGATCTATCAACTTGCAGGGTACAGCATGAAGCTCATCTATGTTCTCAGGTTTTTGCCTGAGGGGCTGGTGATAGGGAACATGTCTAGCTTATCCTAAGAGAGTCTATTTAAGGCAGACATTAGTCAGCATGTTTGCATTTTGTATTTAAATTATGTAAATGTGTTCAGAGCCTGATGGGGGCCTATCTGACAAACTTAAAAAAGAGTAAATAAAAATAAGTGAAGCATAGTGGCATGAAAATGGAAAACCCAAATGAAAATTACTTTTCAGGGGCTTTATACACACACAGAAAGACAAAACCACAAACCCCACAAGTTGGGGCAGGACAAAGGTCACAAATGGATCCAAGGCAGGATGAAGACAGAGATTTCTTTGCTCATCTGTTCCCTGGTTTACTCATCCTGGAGCCTAAGGCACCCAGGAGTACAACCACAGGGAACATCCTCCCTCAAGGAAGCAGCAAGAGGAGTAAATGCTTTAACTGGTACCAAGGGCTTTTATACGTCTTGTTTCTCAGCAGAGATTTTTAGACTATTTTGTCTCCTGATTAGGAAACCATGAAGAAGTGTGCCATGGACCACAACATGGGAGATGCAGTTGTAGCAAGGCAGCATGGATGAGATCAAGTTTCAGGAAAGTCTGGGATGCCTCTCCCAGTGTTGGCTTTTGGTCTTATTTCACCTGCCTGTGGCCAAATACTGACTAATATGTAAATCCTGATGTACATGAAGGAAAATGTGATGGTTGGAATGACCCTGATTTCCAAGAGGAGTCATTTGCCTCAAGCTCCTAACATCAGATAATAATTTTTGAATTTGAGATGATCCAAGTATACTTTAAAGTGATACTTGGGGCTAAAATAAAGGGGTTTGATTGTTTCCTCCCCTCTCAAGTGTTAAATAATTTTTTGACAAAACTGAAGCCACAGCTGAAGATTTGCATTTGATCAATATTTCCATAGAATAATTCTAACCTGAAAATAGTTGGGTTTTAGAAACTAAAAAATGGAAAAAAATTAATTCAAGAACATACAAACCAAAATTCATTGTTTAGGTATATTTTTGACAATGAGAATGAAAATTCTTATTGCAAAAATTATCAGAAAAAGTTAATTGAATCATAAATGTCTAGCAGATTAATTTTGTAATGAGTATTTCTTCAGAATTTTGACAAGTTTCTGATATTAAATTACAAGGTATATTACATGATATTCATTATTCTATTTTTCTATTTATTTATTGTTTGAAGTTAAAAATAAGAACAACAAAACCACAAACAAAACAAAACAAAATCAAAAATAAATCAAATCCCTAAATTCACGATAGTTGTAATAAATGTATTTGATCAATCCAAAAACATGACACCATGCAAAAAGAAATTAACTTATTTATTTAGATATAAATGGAAAAGAAATTCAGTTCCAAATTTGTATATTAAATTATAATATTTAAATAACACATTAGAGAGCAGATTGAGACAAACTGGTGTCTCTTAATTTTTAGGTTAATGATTCACAGTCATGAAAGGCTAGACTCCAGTGAGGTGGGTTTTTTCTCCTTTTTAATATTGCTCAGTCAGCATTTGCATATATTTGCATAAGAACATCCCAGAATCTGCTTGCATTAACTCATTAATCATATACACTATATACCTAGCAGAAGCACTCAACAACTGAATCACTCCCATGAGTAATCTCACACCTGACTTCTCTCTCCAAGAAACTCCAATTAACTATAGATTGTGAACAATACTTAAGAAAATAAAAACTAATCAGTCAACAAAGTCTATTATAGACTTTATCATTTTATAGTATTCATCATATTTACTACATGAATATAAGGATAAGACAAGCACAGAAGTGTCTATATTTTAAGACCTGTGTGTCAAACAATCAGGTATAATGGGACTGAAACTGAGAAAGTCTGGAATTAAACTCCCAACTTTTACAATTAACAGGATTAATCATTACTGTCAATTGGTGTAACAGTTTTATGCATATAATTTTATGCATTTTGGAGGGAGTGAGAAAGGGAAGTTGGTTTTTTCCATGTATTTCCCCTTCACAACCTTTTTAAAAGTGCATTTTAGGGACTGGCAGAAAATGCTTGTGTGCTTTGGGCATTTCTTTGCTTATACTGAAGTGAGAGAAAACCCCCCATATACCATAAGTGTCTACCACAACTTAAAACTAAAAATAGATTTGGATCATTTCACATATTTCATTTAAGTAATTTGAAATTAGAGAAAAAAATATTGAAGATTACTGAATTAGGGCTTTCAAATGAGAAGTTGTTTGAAGATAAAAGTTCAGATACTATAACAATGTTTCCACAATTTCAAGTCTTCTTTCAAAAATTTTGTTAAAACAGAAACATCATTAAAGCTGCTCTCCCCAGCAATAATGCTTTTTGTTGCATTAATTAGGATTTCCTCCACCCTGCCCCCCGAAAAAAAACCACTCATAAAGTTTGTCATGAGTATTTCTTCTTGTGTAATGGAAGAATTACCTACAGCTACCACCTAAGAAAATGACAGCTGAGGTTTTAAAGTTGCTTTTGTTGCCAGCAGCCAGAGCTTTAGATGTCTTATTGTTGTGAGATACTTTTCCTTTGAAAATAGGAAGGTTGCCTTGTAACTGTCTAAAATTCAAGATGATGATTAGTTTTCCAGAGTAGAAACAATCTATATTAATCTAATATTTTATAAATATTGTGTAACAAACTGTAAACCTTTTTATTTTTATTTTTTTTCCCCATGGTTTCTGTCTGGAAATTGTCTGGAAATACTTCACCTTATTTGACACAATTAGTCTGAATTAATTTATAATCATTAAAGGTTAAAATCATCTAAGGTCTTGGAGACAAGAGGTCAACAGGAGTTCTTGGAGCATTAAATTCATAAATATCAAAAACTAGGGTATATATATTGTAATTACAGTGTGTCTGATTAAAAGTATGACCCTTTTATTCTCTTGTTAGAATCTCAAATATTATAATGCTTGCTTTTCATATTCTCTATGTATTTTTTTCAGTATTTTTCCCTCGAGTCCTAGCTAATAAAAAAGTGAAAAAGTAGAAAACAGAAAAAAAACCCAAACCACTTAAGAAATATTTATTTCAAATCTAACACTTTTTCAAAGGCAGAAAGGTGAAAAAATGCTCCATTTCTTATTTTGCCATCATTCTGCTTGAATATTTTTTTATCTGAAATGTTTAGAATTTTATAACATTGGAATGTTTTTGTTGACTTCTTTTTGTCATGCTGCTTTCATATTTCACCCCACAGAAAGAATTTGCTGCTTCTGTCTTTCTGGGAGAAGCTAAGAACAGGAAGAGTGAGTCAGAACAGGAATGTCAGACTATTACAAAGACAAGGTTTTTTTGCCTGGGGGAAAAAATAAAAAAGCAGAAAACACTTGAAGAAAAATATGACATTTTGAAAAATCTTGAGCAGCAAGGAGAAAATGGAGAAATTGTTGTTCCTTGTCTCTTCCAACACAAGGGGGCATCAAATGTAATTACCAGGTAGCATGGTCAAAACAAAGAAGAAAGGTATTTATTTACAGAATGCATGGTTAAGCAGTGCAGCTCCTTGCCACAGAAACCACAGATACTAAAATTTTATATGAGTTTCAAACCAACAACAGAGATTAGAAAAGAAATAGGAAATCATCCTCAAAGACAAGAATACAAAGAGCCCATCAGTTTGTTGTAATTGGTGCAATAAGAACCTTGATTGTTTGAGGAAGTTTATTTGCTTTCGCTGATATTAAAGGAAAAAAAAAGGATGATCTTTTTCCACCTATGGTTTTAGAAAACTGATAGTGCCTCTTGAATTTCTTTTTGCTTTTATCTTTGATCTTCAGCAGGAGCTTTGATCTACACTTTTTACCTTTTGATGTCACTAGTGTAAGGAGAGGGAAAAAAAGGCAAGATATTCAATATGTACAAATGGGTGTATCTCCTAAAAGGAGTTACAGATTGGTTTGTACAAGTAAGAATCTAGGTCAACACACAGAAAATTAGTTGAAAAGGGCAGAATTCAACTCCCTTAATTTTATCTTTTTATGAGAAACTAGATGTCTGCAACAAACGATTTTAGTTGAACTAGTCACTGGTTTATATTAGATGTCTACTTTAGAAGAATATGAATCACAGTTTGATTCTAAAGAGAAGTTTGGGATGTATGTATCTCTTGCAGAATTCATTCTCTGTAAGAAGACACAAAGTAGGATCTATAACCTTGAACTTTTATCAAATATGTACCTAATAGTTCAGTCTTTCTGTTTCCACCTTCTCTTTAAATCTTCACTTTAATAAAGATTTCTAAGAATATCCTTTGTCTATGAAAATAAGTAGAAAAAATTTATTACCACATCACTATAAAAAAGTACGTTATTATAAATCTTTATAAAATGTAATGAAAAGTAAGTCTTTATAGAAAAAATTTAAATTTCAGTTCCAAGACAGAGAAAGAAGGAAAAAAAACCTGGATTGTAAATTTTGTTGAAGTCTTGTTATTTAGATGAGTTGAGTCAACAGATCAAATCTGTTTATTGCCTCATATAGTAAATGGGAGCTGCAAAAGAGCTTTTTATGGCATATTTTCACCAGAGCCACATGGAATGTACTTTTTTTTACTGAAAGCTGTCACAATCTGAGACTAATTAACAGGAAGAAAACAGACATTTTTTCTTTTTTTTTTTTTTTCCCAAAAACACTTATCTTAAAAATATAACTTTAAAAACATATCTGTCTTACATCCTTGCATGGTAACAATCCTCTGCTCTTAGGTATTGCCTAGACCTCCAAGAGTCCTCATTTAATTTATGAAAAGTAACAAAAAGAAAAGGGCCTTTTGTCAACAAGCAGAACCTCTCTATTCAAAAGTTCATACTCCAGTATAAAAACTGTAGATGTCTGCAAACAGAAAGATAGATCATCACACTTACAATACCATTACCACGTTAAGTCCTTCCTATGGTTTTGGAAAATCCTCTGCCAGAATCAAAGGATAGTCATTTTGATTGGAAGAGACTTTTAAGATCTCTCAGGTCCAACCATTAACCCAGAACTGCCAGGTCACCTCTAAACCATGTCCCTCAGCACCACATCTACATGGCTTTTAAACCCTTCCAGGGATAGGAACTACACCACTTCCCTGGACAGCCTGTTCCAGAGCTTGCCAACCCTTAAGGTTTCCCTTTAGCCTCCTTTTCTTCGGGCCAAACATGGTTTTGAAGGAAGTCATTTGCCACACTTGGTAATGTGCCTTGATTGTACTTTCTGTTTGACTTGAACCAAAAAGCCAGTAAACACAGATTAATTTGATTCCAGATGACTCCACTACTGTCATAAAAAATACAAGGGTTTTGAGACTGCTCTAGATTTTACCTAGGACAATCAGGCCATATTTATACTGGCACATTGAGCAGTCTTGTGCCTTCTTCCCTGAGGCCAATTGCAATATTTTGGCTACATCCACATTTCTGAACTCTCCAAAACAGATGGGCACATCCTAAATGCTTGTTGGAAGTCATCACTGCCCAAACTAATTCCTGAAGAGTACTTACAAATTGTCTAGCAAATTAGTAGTTGGATGGAGCCAAAAATATGGCAGATATTTTCTAGTAATGTAAGGGTGCAGAAAATCACATGTCAACATTGATGTTATCTGGCACAACATAATTTACACAACAGCAAGGATATTTGTATCCTGAAGTTGTTGAATGATTGGATTTTGCTGTATGTTTTCATCATTATTATATTGAGCCTTCAAGAGGAAACTGTCTATGGGAGTGTGTGGTGACATAAAATATCACTAAATTATATGTACTGGACTTGAAAATGACTGTATTGAGGTGTCAGGGCTCTTCCTGCATAATTTATATAGAGCTGATATAGTCACGTTAAATTTCCTTATAAAACTAAGCAGAACAAAAAGCAAAGGCAGAAACCACCTTCACCAAAAGCCTAACACAGTTACATATTTTTGTAAAATACTCCTGAGTGAAAAAAAAAAAAAAAGGTTCTTTGCTTTATGGGGCAACTGTTTATAATGCCAACTTGGAGACATATTACAAATTCAGACATTCAGGGGGCTTTTCTAATCCTCAATTGCAGTTTGTCAGTGCTTCAGGAATATTCCCTTGCTCCAATTGTTCATCCTCAGCAGGAGCTGGATTAGTAACATCAGAGTCTGCAGATGCGTATTGTTTCCCATTAGTCTCAGCTTGAGCCTGGTGTTACGTCCTTTTCATCAGGAACCTCCAACTCTAAGTCAGTGAACCAGGACTAATGATCCCAGCCTTCCTGGGAGACATCAGAGCCTGTGTCCATAATGTCCAGAGCTTTCACTTCTGCTTCTGTTAGCCATTTAATGTGCTTTTTAAGCCTCAGATCACTTACTCCCATTGCATAAGCTACAGCCTCCTCATAATGTTTCCAAGAAAACACACACTTGAATATCATTTTTGCTCCATCCCTTTTAATTCCCTTTATAGTTGCATCTGGCGGGAAATAAGGAATAGTTAAAAAAAAAAAAAAAAAAAAAAAAAAAAAAAGCCCCAATTTCAAACAAATAAAAGTTGATGGCCAAAAATTTCAATAAGCCTAGCAAATAAGAATTATTTACAAATCATTATTTGGCAGAAATGGGGGAGATAAATGCCAGCTTTCACACAGATGAATAATATCTGAGGAGGATTATTCAGCCAAGTCTACTCAACAGTATTAGATGGAGAAGTGCTTTGTAAAGGTTACTTCTGTCCTTTTTCTCTGTTTTTTTGCTAACCCTGTTGGCCTTTCATAGATATCAAATTCGTGTTTCCATCTCAACACGCGAATAAAGAGCTCCCTTCAGAAACAGACTTTTTTGATAGAGCTGGGGATATTTCTGTAATGGAACCAGCAACCTGAACCTTCTGCTCTGGACTTTAATATGAACATATAAGACTTCCCCTGGCTATCCTCCTTTTATAACCAGCTGCCTAAAAAATATTTTTCATGCTTTGTGATACTAGATGTATTTTTTAATGAAGGTTTAAAGAATTTCCTCCAAAGATACTCTGAAACCTGCACACCATAATATTTCAGTGAAGTCTGTTTCTTGATTTACCAGTCTGTTTACAAGGCTTGTAAGACAGTGTTAGAGCAGGAGGATTTCACTTTAATTGGCATTGCTCCTAGCTATTTAAGCAATGTGCTGAACTGTCTATCATCAAACCTGGGCAGGCAGAACTGTTCCTTACTAACAACTTGATATTATCTAGAGTCAAATACTCTACTTGCAGCCTAGATAGTGATGTTTGTGTTGCACTGTGGACTTCAGAAATCATTGTCTGTAAATGCCCCAGGTATATTTCTTATTCTAAAAGTTTTGACTCAGTATAGCCCATCAATCTGACAAAAAAATCCTTTGGATAGTTAAGATCATGACTTTTGGTATTTATTGCTATTGTTACCTGTATTGTGATAAGACACCAATGTCTAAATCATTGAGTCATAGAACTATTTGGACTGGGAGGTACCTTAAAGATAGATCAGGGTCTATTTCTGTAATGGAACTAGCAATCTGAACCTTCTGCTCTGAACTTTAGTATGAAAAAAATGTCTTCCTCTGTCTAGTTCCAACCCCATTGCCATGGGCAGGGACACAATCCACTAGAAAGGCTCATCCAACCTGGCCTTGAACATTTCTAGGGAGAGGGCATCCACACCCTCTCTGGGAAACATGTTCCAGTGCACAACCACTGCGCAGTGAAGAATTTATTCCTAATATCTAATCTAAATCTACTTTCAGTTTGAATCTATTACCTCTCATCACTACAATCTATGATAAAGAGTCCCTATCCACTTTTCCTATAGACTCCCTTTAAGTACTGGAAGGTGGCTATAAGGTGTCCCCAGAGCCTTCTCTTCTGCAGGCTGAACAACCCCAACTTTTTTAGTCTGTCCTTATAGCAGATATGTCCCAACCTCCTGACCATATTCATGGCCCTCCTCTGGACAGCAATTTGTCCTGGGAGACTGTGCTGTTTCCATCCTTGAAGGTTTTTCAAAACACAGCTACAAAGATTAACTTAGTCTGACCCTAAGGCTGACTCTGTTTTGACTGGATGGTTGGACTAGAGACCTTATGATGTAGCCTAGAAATAGGAGGAGAGCTTGGACTAGGTATTTGTAGGTGATTGTTCTGATCTAAAAATCAAGGAATTAACTAGAAGTGATTCTTCTCTAAATTTTAGAATGTTTTCAAGTACACTCTGAGAATGTGTGGATTCTGTTTTGATCTTATATCTCAAGATGATGGCTCTTCAGATGAAAGGAGTGTGTGTTTGCTATAAAGATGCAAAATCATGTAGATAATAGGATGAAAAGGTGTCTCATGTAAAGGAAAAATATTGCTGTATTGATAGGTATCCTAAGAATTTTCTTTAAAAACTATCACTCCCTCTGTTTCTGAAAGGTGTTTGACAGCAAACACATATTCAAATTATTCCCTCCCCACCAAAGGAAAAAAAAATCATATTTAAATAATTTAAATAATTTTCTCTCTAATTACATGGACAAAGATGTACTTTCTACTTTATGCATAGTCTGCTAAGCTTTGACACTGAGATTTTTACACAGTATTTGAGATGCTGTAATCACCAGGCTGTCAAGCAACAGAAAGTCAGGTCTTTGCTTGAGTCTCACTATCAAATTGAAGAGTTTAAGAAGGGAATTGCAATGAAATGTAAGTTTTCCTGAGCGGTTTTGTGGCTTTACCTGAAAATTCTATTATAATCTACACACTTTCATTAAATTAACCATCACTCTGTATCAAACAACATAGTCATTTATGTTAAAGAAATTATTCGGTGGAACAACAACAACAATCTCATTTACCATTGCTTCACGTGCCATTTTAATCTGCTATTCACAGATATAATCTTATAGGTTTGTCAGACATACAGCAAAGTAAGTTACACTTGGTACAAAAGTGTAATAATAATTTATTCTCAGAAAAGAATTCTCATTATAGTTTTTTCCCCCTAAGTAATGTTGACTACGTAGGGCAGGTTAATCTTTTCTTCCCAAAACCCAAACACTTCAGCATCATAGGCTTCCTGCCTCTCACTGTCATGACATGCTTCTTGGTCAGCTCTTGGACAAGACTTCAATAGTAAGCCTGAGAAAGCTCTGCTACTGGGATACATTTCTCCTAATAAACACAAAACCACAAGTGACTAGTCTCTCTGATAAGCCAACTGGCATGCTCTTGATATTACCAAACCCTTTTACTCAGAAAAATACTTCCTTGCTACTTCAATACTGGTATCTGTCAGTTACTTTCTGAAATGCACTTTGACATATTCAAAGTCTAACACAGGGCCAGGTAATAGTTACAGGGTATAGTAGGTATCCTGGATGAAATCTGTATTGGCAAGCATGCTGGAAATGTGATGGGATGGATGGATGGATGGATGGATGGATGGATGGATGGATGGATGGATGGATGGATGGTGAAGGTTCAGTTTGTGAGTACAGACATAACTTTTGTTCTCAGCCTTCATTGAAGCCTTCACTGCTGGCTATAGGACTTCATTTCTTTCAAGATTTAAGAACCTGCATTTTTAATTCTAGGTGGCTGAATCCACCGTTGATGGTTCAATGTGGCAATTCAGGTACATATAAAATCTGAGGATGGCAGTTTGGTTTTACACCAGGACATTTTAGACCATAATACATGGTTCTTCTCCAGTACTTTCAGTTTTAATTTATTTTTATGGCTTTCAATTCACAAAAAAATCACCTTGAAATGGTGATGACTAAAGTCAGCTAGAATACACTTATTGAGCCTTAAAAACATTTCTGTCAAGAGGGACGTGGGTTTTTTGCTGAGATTTACTACAGTGGAAAGACTGCAAAGTTCAATGCCTCTGCATGCAGTCTCTGTGAATTCCTCCCCACTGTCTCCTTTCACCTCATCTGTACATAGTTCTTCTCCTCTTTAGAAAACATATTTGATGCAAATGCTACAGGCTTTTCTGGGCTATTTGGCGTTATGTGAGAAATCACCACTCCTGACCTCATACAGAGAAGCATCAGTAGTTTAACAGATTGGCAGCAATGGGACAAAGTGCACTAAAACCCTGGAGGATATAAGTGTCTGTTTAGCCAACTTGAAAGCATCTTGACATTCTTTTGACCAGTGCCACTATTTATTTTTCTTTAATAGCTCTGTCACAAGACTAACTATAGTAGACAGATTTGCTATGAATTTCCCTTGGTAGTTTATCATAGCCAGAGAGAAAGTTAATTTCCATACCTTTTTCTTTGTACATAAGCTTGTGTAGTATACCATATCCAGCTGCTTTTCTGAAAGAAGAGTAAAATAACTCTGCAATCTGAAACTTTTCTGCATCTGTAGATTTTCCTCACCTCAGCCCTTATTTTTCTAGAGCCTCATCCACTACAACTTAAAACCTTTCTGATCTCTCCCTTCAAGACATAAGTGGCTTGCAATCCCCACCTTACAAAATTCAAGCATTGATGAAAGGACTTGATAATGGGAACACAGTGGGAGTTATTTGTTATAGCAATTATTCCAAATAGTTAAAGAGCACTTAAGAGTTTCAGTCAGTGAGCATATGACTTTCTATTTGAATTTGTTAGTTCAGGACATTTTCTTGCAATAATGATATTCCTGTTTACTGCTCATCCTCAAGAGACTGCAAAATATATTGCATAGGAGTTTAGTAGCATTCCCTTCATTTTATAGGGAATTTAATTTATTAAAATAGTGATGATACAGTGAAATTTTAGTGACAGCTGAAATATCCATCTTAGTAAAACCCTTCTGACTATCTTCAGGAACCTTCTGTCCCAGCTGGCTTATAATCTAGAGGTTTTACCAGCGAGAGTCTTCTGCTCAAATGAATCAAAATACTTGTGGACTTAGTCTGGAGCCTGGCTTTTGTTTCTCTTCCTACCATAATAGAGAAGAAATGTATCTATGAAAGTTTTTTGTTAAAGTGGATGAGCTTTAGTGATAACTGACAACTGATGGACAAGTGTATTTGATCTGTAATAGGGGCACAGAACAAGGAATCTTTTTAGCTCTTCAGTGGGACATAGAGAAATAAAAGGAAGTCCTTGAGGTCTTTCATCAATGGTTATAATGTCATACCAATATACCATGGTTCAGTCGTGTATCTGTGCTTTTGACATCTTTCTGAGACACATCTGGACTTTTTTTAATGATGCATATCCATTTGTCTAACATCTAGACTTTGTCTGCATGTCTCCATTCTCCTTTTAGATGCAGTATGTATTTGAGACATAAGGATACACAAGTCCACCTGGGTTTATCCCCTCTTTTAGATTTTCCTTTTTTTTTTTTTATGTCAGAAAATTGCAGTGCAGCCTGATGCTTTCCTCAAAAGAAATGATCTTTCATTTAGACATGCAATGGCACAATCCCAGAGGAAAGTTGAGAATAACAGACATATTCACATCCTGATTCATGGTCTTGTGTAAAGTTCAGCCATTCCCCAGGATTTGCAGTTCAAAACAGGGTGAGATATTTGTAAATGTTTGATCATTTCAATCAAATGAGTTGAAGAAGCCTTTTTTGTTCTGATTATAAACATATTCTCTGTAGTTTGCACACAAACACTTTCTGATTACAAAAATTCTGAATGCTTTAGTCAACTTATTGGGACAAGATAGACTTTCTGAGCAAGACTCATTTCACCCATTTTTTCCCCCAACATTTCACATTTTAGACATTCAAACAATGAAGCTTTATATTTGAAGATAAGTGATTCAGTCACTCTAGGTTTTCTTGACCATTAGTCAAAAAAGAAAAAGAAGTAGGTGCTTCTGATATGTGTCAAATATCTTCTGCAGGGGGATAAACATACCCTAGGAATGGGTCTTTCTCACTGTTGATTCTAGAGAGCTTATATTTTACTGGGTGGATGACAGTTTCTGCCTCTGTGGTTTTAGAAGTACTGGCCCATGACTGGAAAGTCTGGGTTTTTAAGTATTTTTCTCCACTAATTACAGAGAGGAAACAGATGCCTGTACTAGACACAAAGTCTATCAATAAGCTGCTGACAAGAATCAGATATTTTGCCTCAGACAATCCCATCCTAAAACACCATTCTGAAAACTGGAAGAATGAACCTCATGTTGGAGATGTCTGTTCTCCTCCTTCACCATGGAGATAATCTTCAGTAGAATCTTAGACTACGGTTTATTTTACAAACAAGGTGAGGGCACAGGATTCGTGTCCAATCATCCTCACTGTGAGGTGATCAGCACAACAAGGGCACAGGTCAGGGTTAGCATAGAGTAGGGACCATTCCCAAAAGACAGGCTTGAGGCAACTGACCTATTTTGGAGGCTGAGATTTTGGTTGTATGCTATGTGAGCCAAACCTTCCAAGCAGGACCCAAGAGAGCAGTCTCTAGACCACTTTATTTGCTAGTATAACTGTAACCTTAAAAACCATGAGGTCATAGGAATACCACCTGAAGACAACCACTGTATTATTCATTGTGCAAACCTAGAGGAAGGGCTGCCCCTAGAATGAAGAAAGCAACACCACAAGCTGAAATCATAGTCAAGGTATAAAGGCACTTCCCCTTAAATTTACTGTGGTTCCTTGAGTGCTTTTGTGGGCGGGAGAGGGAAAGGGAGGGAGTTGAGGTAGAGAGACAGATGGGGTAGGAAGCTCTGTATAAGAACATTGTTGGGTCTTCTCCTCACTGCCCACACCTGAGTACAGTAGCATTAGTAGAAGAAACTGCTTTCCCACCAGACACATACACCAGTCACCCTACTTGGGTGTCTATACTCAAAACAAACCCATGAAGGTACTGAATTTTGAACCACTGAACTATCTGGAAGTTTAATGAAACTGTCTAGGACTAAAAGAAGAAGGAAAGTTATGTTCAGTATAAAAAATGTTGTGTTTTGAAAACATTTGGTTGGCAAATTTTCAACTTTTAATTTCTCTCTTTTCCTTTTCTGCTTTTTCCTTGCAACTCAAAAAGGAAGCCTGAGGAAGGGAAGATAAAGAGGCTTGGGATATGAAACCTAAAAGAGTAACTTAAAATATAAAAAACATGTTTACTTTTCTGAGAAGAGCAACAGAAATGTTTCCTAGGAGCAGGGAATTGGCTTATGAAATCATAGTATTAAGAAAAAAAAAAAAAGATTTGAGGTTTGACTTTGTTTTTGCCCAGCCTCATTATTCACTTGTTAAACATAAGCAGCCTGACTGGTGAGATGTGAGGCAGACATCAGAGACGGAGACAAAGTTTGCACCCTAAGGTTTATAATCAGAGTAAAAATTGTTTTCAGCATGATCCATAAATATTAACTGCTTATTATCAGCCAAAGAAAATGAAGAAGCACAGATCAGAGACATATTTATTTAAAGGCATGGAGTGAGCCACTGTCAGACCCCCCTTCTGCAAAGAGCTCAGGCACATACTTAAATTCCTGTGATCCACTGAGAGATAAATATCTTTTTTATTATGCATACATACATTCCCTCTTTTTGTCTGGGCCAGCTCTTGAACTCAAATCCAGCATTTCTAGGTCCCAGGTTTATTCTCTAAATGTACGTTTTCCTGCCTTCCTCCTATCTTTTTCCCATCTTTTGTGTTAGCAAAGGAATAAGCAAAGCAAATGCAGAAGGGAGGTGGTGGTGTTTAGTGCAATAACAAATCTGGACTCTTGGACATCACCAGTTCAGTTTGACATTCCCAGACTCTGTTTCTGTAAAAGGTCAGAGCATATTTTTCACAGAAAGGACAGTTTCTTAGTATCTGGACAGTGTCCAGGATAGACTGTACTAATCACTATTCCCCAGTCACAAGATGGAAATAAGAACTTATAATAAAAGTACAATGAGAGATAACCAGTGAAGCAACCTTAAGTTTCTTAGAAAAATAATTCTAAACTTTGGTCCACATAAAACCATTGTGTAATTGTTTCTGATTTATCCAATACTGCAGTGAAATACAGATTTTTAAAAATTAGTCACAGTTTTTTAGCTTTGTACCTTGTAATAGTACAGTAATTAGTCACATAGTTGTTTAGGTTGGACAATACCTTTGAGATCATTGAGTCAAGCCATAAACCTAACAATGCCGAGTGCACCACTAAACAATGTCCCTAAAATAGCAAACCTACATGTCTTTTATGTCCCCCAGGGATGGGGACTCCACCACTTCCCTAGGCAGCCTGTTACACGGCTTGACAATTTTTTTCTGTTAAAGTTTTTCCTGATATCCAACCTAAACTTCCCCTGGCACAACTTGAGGACATTTCCTCTTGTCCTATCACTTGCTACATGGGAGAACAGATCAACCTCCACCTCACTACAAACTCCTTCCAGGTAGTTGTAGAGAGCCAGAAGGTCTCCCCAAGCCTACTTTTCTCCAGTCTAAAAAAGTCCAGTTCCCTCAGCTAGCTCTCACCAGACTTGTGCTCTAGACACTTTGCCATCATCATTGCCCTTCTCTGAAATCACTCCAGCCCCTCAGTGTCCTTGTAGTGATGGGACCACAACTGATCCCAGGATTCGGGATGTGACCTCACCAATAAAGGAGGATGATCCCTGCTTTAGTCCTGCTGGCCACACTATTTCTTATACAAGCAAGTGGTCTTCTTGGCCACCTGGGCACATGCTGGCTCATCTTCATTTCAGCTGTTGACCAACACCACCTGCTTCTCTTCCACCAGGTACTCTATAGTCACACTTGCCCAACCAGGAGCATTCCAGGATGTTGTTGTAACCCAAGAGCAGGACCCAGTACTCCCACCATTGGCCTCAGCTTATTGATCTAGCCTGTCCAGATTCCCATGAAGAACCTTTCTTCTCTCAAATAGATCAATATTCCTACTCAGTTTCATGGTGTCTGCAACTTACTGAGGGTACTTGCTGCTCTCATCCATTGATAAAGATAGTAAAGAGAGCTTGCTCCAGTAATAAGCCCTGGGGAACAAAACTTGTGAACAGCTGCCAACTGGATTTAGCTCCATTCACCATTACTCCTTGGGTTCTGTCATCCAGACAAGATTTTAACCCAGTGAAGAATATGCCTTTCTAAACCATAAGCAATCCATTTCTCCAGGAGAATATTTTAGGAAATACCAATAAGACAACTCACCTTATTACCTGTATTCCATTTTTTTTCTCCTCATGACAGTAAATGTTAAATTAATCTTTACACAGAATTACACAGGATTACACGGAATTATTGTTGAGGTTGGAATAGACCTTTGATCTTTGCATTATTTAATATGAATCTCCTCTCCCTTAAAACCTGAAACCAAAACCAACCCCTTGAAAAAAAACAAACACCAACAAACCCAAAACCACAACCCTAAATGTAATAATAATAATAATATTATAATAATAATTCAGTTCCAAGACAACAAAAACAGACAAAAACCTTGCCTCTGATGGTTAGCCTGGCCAACATATGCAACTAATTCTCAGAGAGGTTTTCTGGAAAACCAGTGACAAGATAGGTACTGTGGGCTAGCCCCGGGCAGTCAGCACTGGCAGAACACTTCACACAGCCTCATGTGTAAAGTTTCTGAACTGACACAAAGCTTAATGGAAGTGAACCCTGACAACTGCAGCCAAACCGACTGTAAGTGACATTCTGGGTGCCTTGCCACTATGCATCCATCCTCCTTCCCCTGCTCCACCCCTCCTCCCCTTCTGCTTCTCCCCCTTGAAGGTATAATGTCTCCTGTGGGAAGCCTTGATGCTAAAATGCCATCGTACTCTTTGTCAGGTGATTTGCCAACTACCAGCTGCTGTGTAATCAGTGCAGAGTCCTTAGGACGGGGAGTGCCATGGATTCTCTTTTGGAAGGAAACAAGCAGAGTGATGTTCTGGCAAAGGGCAGGCTGAGATTGTGTCTGAAAGTACTGTCTGCTTTCTTTGAAAATATTAAAGACAGAGAAGGCTAGTGGGGGAAGAAAATGACCATCTCAGGTGTTGTGTCTAATAAGCCCCCCTCAAAACATGTGCTTTTGCATTTTATGCTTAAATTTAGTTTTCCAAATTTGGGAGCTAACTTGAACTATCTCACATACATAAATAGTTTTCTGCATTGTACTTTTGAGCAGGCTCATGACTCCCTTTCAAGGCAGTGAAATCAGCTTATTTGTATATAAGCAAAATATGGATGGCTCTACAGTGCTAATGCCTTATATCACATCGATCACTTCTCATCAGAGGGTTTTAAATCACTTTGCAATTACTGGGAATAGCAGTAGATATGTAACAGAAGTCTCCCTTTGTCATGATCTCACAATATTTGGGAGTGCTATTGTTAGGGTATCTGTTCCTAAAGATATACTTTTTTTATTAAGTACCTCAGCTTTCTTTGTTATTGTTGTTATTGTTGTAGTTTTAAAATTATTGACATCACTAGGCTAGGTGAAATATTTACAAAAATATCGATCCAAAGGGCTCTGAGATTTTGAGGAAAATATGTTCAATGTTATTATTTCTAATTGTTTTTAAATGCTCAAGTTTGACAGTGTTGGTAGCCAGGTCAGCTGCTTTAAAGGTGAGTGCAGTTCATGGCTCTGTGAAACCTACCACAGAAAGTGTAAATTGTGAAGGTTTTTCTCCCTCCAGATGTGGGTTTCTGTAAAAATCTGACTTGACAATATACTCAATAGCAATTAGTTATATATTTCAGCCCCTATTCAAAGACTATTCTCTTGGTCTGAAGACCAGAAAATAACTGACAATAGGGATATAATTCTACATTTATAAATTATCCTCTTTTCAGTCACTATAATCCTTGGTTTAATGTATTCATAGTTTCTGTTATTTGCAGATGCACTGTAAGCAGCAATAATATTGCTCAACGTGCATGGATTTCTTTTGGAAAAAAGTATGAAAGTTGCAAAGATGGAAACACCCTGAGTTCAGTGGAATGATCAATAGTATATTTAATGAAATAAACATTAAAGAAATAAATTTTAATTACCTTAGGTAAAAATTAACCAAAAGTTAGATTGTGTCCCTCCTGTAAACAGTGGTCTTAAACAGTTACTAAATTAGTAATGGAAATTATCTCTGTAGTACAACTATTTGGGGAGAAAGAAAGCTATAGGAGACTGTGAGTAAAAGGCAGCAGAGGACATCATAACAGATCTATCCAAACCAATAAACAGAGCCTCAACTATTGAAGCTCCTAAGGCCACTACTAACTGTTTGAATTTTGATGAGTGCTAATGAAACCTAATTGGGCAAGAAGCAGCATACAAAGATTCTCACCTCAGGTAAATCAACAAAGTCCTAGTAAATAACATTCTTCTGGCATGCGCTCTTCCTTTCCACACCAATAAATATGTTGTTACTCCCAGCCATTTGTAATACTGATGTAAAATTGAACCCGTAGCAGAATAAGGTTCTTCTTTTAGGTGACTGAGAAGTAGGGGCTGGAAGGAGAACCTGGCATCTGAATGGCAATTGCTATGTAGCTAATACTTGGGATTATGAAGCCCTTTCAAGAGCTTGCCTCCAGGTAAAAGAAGACAGATTCCTATTACAACTGAATTATGAATTTGGCTTTCCTTGTGAAAGAAGTAATTTTAATGACTCAAGGGTTGACATGCATCTAATGAACTTGTACTGCATTTTGAGGAAAGTGTGCAAAAAAAGAGCTTTTTGGAGGTGTTCATGGGAGCTCAGCAGAGGAAGATGACCCAATAGGAATGAAGATGAACATACACAAAAAGGATCATTGAAGACCTTGAAAATATACTGGCTTTGCATTCTTCCTTTCTTGCTGTTTTACTTCTGCAAGAAACAAAGAACTGGTGTCAAAAGTTAGGGAAAAGCCAGAAATTGCACATCAGCACAGGAAGACTTATTTCTTATTCATGGTTTAGAGGTCAGTGACAGCTGTCTTGCACTATAACATTGTCTTTGGTTTAGAAACATGTTGTCTATCAAAATATGTTGTCTATCAGACAATATTTTTTAAGTAGAAGCTCCTATACCTTCTAACAGTGCATGAGTTTGGATACCTTAGACCCTGCTGGGTTTCATTTCTATATGTACTAGAAAAATATCATTTACTTCTTTCACAGAAAGTATACTGAGTGGCAAACATGAAAACGGTACAAGTGACTGTGTGAGTAAAACTATTTGTACTCAGAATGCTTTGAAGATACTGTTTAAATGTTTTACCTAAGGTCACATAAAGAATCAGTAGCAGAGGCTGAAATTCAGCTTTAGTCTGCTAAGTCCTATTCAAGTGCCCAAACAATGAGACCACGTTTTCTAACTGATGTTTAATCTATCATTTGAGAATAAAAATGTTTTGAGGTGACAGCAGCTGACCCCAAAAAAAAGTTTTATATGAAAATATTTTCTAGTCTAAACAGTTATGTTAAATGAACCATTAAAAATTAAGCATTGAAATGAACTGACCTGAACAACAAACTAAAACACGCCTGAGGCACCAAACAGGTTTCTATTTTTTTTTTCCCTTTATTTATGATGGGTGATGTGACAAAAGAAGTCACTAAATTCTGAATACTAAATAAATTAGTCATAGCTCAAATGCCACTTCAATAATTTTTCCAGGGAACAACAACCACAGTAGCTTTTCCTCATTTTTGCCCCTTTGGCTCACCTGCTCTATAACGTGCCTCAAAAATGGAGAACACTGGAAGACAATGAAATATTAATAGTCTAAATGCCAATTTCACCAAACTACTTGGTCATCTAAAATAAAACTGTGTTGCAGAGGGATCTGGGTAGGTTGGATCAATGGGCTGAGGCAAACTGTATGAAGTTTAACAAGTCCAAGTGCCAGATTCCTGAATTTCAGTCACACCAATCCCCATCAGAGCTAGGGGCTGGGGGAAGAATGGCTCAAAAGCTACCTCAAAGAAAAAGACCTAAGGGTAATGGTGGACACCTGTCTGAACACGAGCCATCAGTATGCCCAGTTGGCCAAGAAGGTAAATGGCATCATGGCCTGTATCAGAAATAGTGTGTCCAACAGTAGTAGGGAGGTGATCATGCTCCTCTACTCAACACTGGTGAGTCCACACTCAAATATTGTGTTCAGTTCTGGGCTCCTCACCACAAGAAAGACATTGAGTTGCTGGAGCAAGTTCAGAGAAAGGCAGTGAAGCTCGTGCAGGGTCTGGAGAAGAAGACCTGTGAGGAGAGGCTGAGCAAGTAGTGAGGTTAGTGTAGCCTCTTCCCTCAAGTAAATAACGACAGAACAAGTGGAAATGGTCTGAAGTTCCACCAGAGGAGGTTCAGATGAGATATTAGGAAGAATTTCTTTACTGAAAGACTACTGAGGAGCTGGAACAGATTGCTCAGGGAGATGGTGGAGTCACTACCCCTGGAGGTGTTCAAAAAATATGTATATGAAGCACTTCAGGACATACTCTAGTGGGATGATGAGGTAGAATTTTTTTTTCCTGTTCTGCTTGTTCTGCTTGTTTTGCTTGTTTAGGTTTTTTGGTTTTTGTTTTTTTTTTTTCTTTTTTGTATGTGTGGTTTGGTTTTGGTTTTTTGATACTTTTTTTTTTTTTTTCTGACAGTTGGACTGAGTGATCTTAGAGGTCTTTTCCAGCCATGACAATTCTGTGATTCTGCCTTGAATTATACCTGGTACCTGTATGTAAATGCTATTGAATCTTAGACGTACCCCAATCCAGGGGCTGCTCATGTGTGTGCATGGCCACCATGTTTTGGAA